>CAUYLG010055779.1:0-125534 GCA_963573385.1 Cacajao melanocephalus | reverse complement strand
GTGTGGTTGAGGCTGGGTGTTGTGTGTGTGTGGCTGAGGCTGGGTGTTGTGTGTGTGTGGATGAGGCTGGGTGTTGTGTGTGTGTGGATGAGGCTGGGTGTTGTGTGTGGATGAGGCTGGGTGTTGTGTGTGGATGAGGCTGGGTGTTGTGTGTGGATGAGGCTGGGTGTTGTGTGTGTGTGGATGAGGATGGGTGTTGTGTGTGTGTGGATGAGGATGGGTGTTGTGTGTGTGTGGATGAGGCTGGCCATGGTGTGTGAAGTCGGGCTGGGTTGATGGTTTGGGCAGAGCCTACATCTGGGCCAAGAAGGCCATGAGGGAGCATCAGCCCAGGGGCCTGGGGCCTGGGGCTGGTGGTCTGGGCTGGAGCACAGGCTGGCAGGTGGGATAGGACAGCCGGAGTTGGGGGTTTCTGAGCCTTGTGCCCCCTCACAGCCATTTGGAGAGGGTTGGACAGGGTCCGCCTGGCTCTCAAGATCCCCCAAGCCCCTAGCTCCATGAAGGGTCTCACACCCTCTGAAACCCTCCACTAGTCTACCCCTCCCCAGGCCCTTTCTCACAGCTTCCCGCTCCGTCCCCCCACAGACCCACACTGCTCTGCTGTCCCCTTTACCCAGGGCCCCCGGACCCCCCAGACATTGCCATCCAAGCCCCTGCTGCACCTCTATCCCCCATCACTCCTCCAAAGCCCAGGTGTCCCCAACTCCTTCTCCCAGACATCCCAGCCTTTCTAGGGCCCCTCAAAGGCCCTCAGACCCTTTTCCATTCATCCCCCTGCCTCTTCCAGCTCCCTTCCCCTCCCTACCCCTCGACCCCCATTCTGAGAACCATCTATTCAGGGCCCCAGCCCCCTTGATCCCCAAATCCCTTTCTGGCCCTTCCCCCAGCCCCTACCACTCCCAGCCCCCCATGTGGCCCCGCCCCTTCCCATCTGCACCCCCCGCTCCGCTTCCAACCCCTCTTCCGTCCACCCCTCAGAGCCCCCTCCCCTTTCTGGGGCAGCAGTGCTGTGGAGGCAGCCGCAGCAACAGTCTGAAACTTTAAACGGTGTTAAAAGTTTCTGTTTACGAGAAACCCTTGAATTTTTAAGGACGTATCGATTCCCTCCTCCACAGCCCTACCTCCGTGGCGTGACGGCCTCAGGCACGGTGGGGAGACTCAGACCCGTGAGATCCTGGGGTCCGAGGCCCCCAAGCACGGAATGACAGACACACACCAACCCCGACACACCCTCAGGCACACAGGGATGCAATCCCTGATACAGACAGACACACACACACACACACACACACAGCTGGCCACACACAAACTGACATGGCCCAACACAGACACACATATCAGGACACACAGAGACCCCTCCCTGACACCGACACACATATATAACAGTCACACACACTGACGTGGCCTGACAGACACACATATCAGACACGCAGACACACACATCTAATCACACACACTGACATGGCCTGACACACACAGACTCACATCTCTCACACAGGTTTACATAGACCCCCTCACTGATCTACACACACAAACACACACACTCCTAGTTACACACACTGCTATGGCCTCACACAGACAGACACATTGATACGGCCTGAGACCCACACACCCCCACACATAGTTACATGATTTGATATGACCTGATACACACATACACACACACACACACACACACACACTGACATGGTCTGATGCAGATACACAAGACACTGCCCCTCCCTGACACATGAACACACACACCTAACCACATGCACTGACATGGCCTGACACAGACTCACATTTGACACAGGTTCACAGAGACACTTCCTTCCCTGACACACACGCTTATGTGGCCTGACACACACACATACACACACCTAGTCATATACACTAACATGGCCTCACAGACACACACACACATGACCTGACACACACAGACACACATATCTGGACACACAGAGACCTCCTCCCTTATCCACAGACACACACATTGACATGGCCTCTCTTTCTCTCACACACACACAGACACACACACACGGATGACTACACATACACACACACAGGCATGGCCACACAGACACACACATACACTCTCTGGCATGGCCTGACACATACAGGCTCACATGCTTGACACACAGAGCCCCCGCCCCCAACAGCCCCGATTCCTGACACCCCCAAGCACCTGTATACACACCCTAGCACACACAGATCATCACTGCCCTACACCCACATAGCAAAACACACACTTAGTGACACCCATTGATATTTTCTGGCCTATAGACCCTGATCACAAACATGGCCGTGCCCATTGGTCTCTTGTAAGCACGTGCCAGACCCACTGGGACGCTTGCACACCCACCCATGTGATCACACCCACTCCAGGACACACACACACAGACACAGACACCCATATACACTGACAATGCACTCTGTTGCCCAGGCTGGATTGCAGTGGTGTGATCATGGCTCACTGCAACCTTTGCCCCCTGGGCTCAAGCCATCCTCCCACCTCAGCCTTTGGAGTAGCTGAGACCACAGGCATGCACCATCAGGCCTGGCATTTTTTTTGTGTGTGTGTACTTTTAGTAGAGATGGGATCTCATCATGTTGCCCAGGCTGGTCTCGAACTCCTGACCTCAAGCAATCTGCCCGCCTCAGCCTCCTAAAGTGCTGGGATTACAGGCATGAGCCACCACATCCAGCCTACACTGACGCTTTCTAATAACCCTTGGGACTGACACACATGGTCACCCAGGCGCCCCGTCACTGACACTTTCCATCAGACCCAGACCCTCATCACCT
This sequence comes from Cacajao melanocephalus, assembly GCA_963573385.1. Taxonomy (NCBI): domain Eukaryota; kingdom Metazoa; phylum Chordata; class Mammalia; order Primates; family Pitheciidae; genus Cacajao; species Cacajao melanocephalus. The sequence continues at coordinate 122,750 of CAUYLG010055779.1, read as the reverse complement.
AACCTCTATACCTGATACCCACTGGGATGTCAGCCCCGAGGGTATGGTGTGTGTTTTCTTTTTCTTTCTTTTTTTTGAGATGAAGTCTCACTCTGTCCCCCAGTCTGGAGTGCAGTGGTTTGATCGCAGCTCACTGCAACCTCCACCTCCTGGATTCAAGCAATTCTCCTGTCTCAGCCTCTCGAGTAGCTGGGATTACAGGCACCCGCTACCACGCCTGGCTAATTTTTGTATTTTTAGTAGAGATGGGGTTTCACCATGTTGGTCATGCTGGTCTCAAACTCCTGACCTCAGGTGATCCACCTGCCTCGGCTTCCCAAGGTGCTGGGATTACAGGTGTGAGCCACCGTGCCCAGCCATGGTCTTTGTTTTCTCCCCCGCCCCCCCGCCAACCCCATGTCCCCAGTGCCTGGTATAGGGCCAGGCAGGCACCTTCTCTGCTTCACAACATCCCAGGTACAAAGTCAGACCCAGTCCCCACTGCACAACACACAGATCCACACAAAAAGACTCTTGCTTTGTTTTTGTTTTTTTTTGAGACAGAGTCTTGCTCTGTTGCCCAGGCTGCAGTACAATGGTTTGATCTTTGTTCACTGCAGCCTCCACCTCCCAGGTTCAAGCAATTTTCCTGCCTCAGCCTCCCTAGTAGCTGAGATTACAGGCACCTGCCACCACGCCCAGCTAATTTTTGTATTTTTAGTAGAGACGGGGTTTCACCATGTTGGCCAGGCTGGTCTCGAACTCCTGACCTCAGGTGATCCACCCGCCTCGGCCTTCCAGAGTGCTGGGACTACAGGTGTGAGCCACTGCACCCAGCCAGACTCTTGCATGTATTCTGACCTGCATTTCTTCTGTGTCCCTGGAAGACGCCAGACCCATCTAGACACCACAGACACACTGCCTGCCACATAGCCTAATACAGTATTGTGACCAGGAGCATATAGTTTCTGGGACATTTACACACATATACTCATATGCACATACACACTTTTGTGTCTGCTTGCAAGAGCCCAATGGGCACAGCCAAGCCTGTGTGCGTGTGCATCCTGCCCGGGCACTGACACCCCCTTTAACAGACAATGCATAGCTGAGAATTGCCACAGCTTTTTGGCCCAGGAAAGCAAGAAGGTGCTGGTTGCACCTGGCAGCAGGTGGGTGTTTTGTCTCAGCAGGAGCTGCCTGGGGGCTGTCGGCACCACCTCCCTACCCACCCTGGGGGTTACCCAAGGGCTCCCCCTCCCCTTGCTCCAGGGTCCCCAGCACTACTTCTCCCCACAAGTCCTTTATGTTCTGAAAATGAGGAGTCAGGGGCCTGAAGAGGGGCTGGAACCTCACCCAAGTGTGTGTGTACATGTAGGGAGACCCTCATGCCCAGTTCTGTTCCTGACAGCTGAGCTATGGGTCTCCTGCTATATTCGCCTTGGTGCGTGATCAGGGCCACATTACAAGTGTGTGTGTAGGGGTATGTGAGGGATGTGGGTGTCTGTGTGAACCCTGTGTGCATGGCTGGATAATTCTCCCAGGGGGATCGCCAGCCGCCTGGGCATCAGGACAGTTGGTCAGTGTGTCCAAGGTCTGTGGGTACATCTGGGCAACCTAGTGTGGTGTGTGTGTGTCTGTCTGTGTGTTGTGTTTTTTTGAGACGGAGTCTTGCTCTGTCACCCAGGTTGGAGTGCAGTGGCATGATCTCAGCTTACTGCAACCTCTGCCTCCTGGGTTCAAGCGATTCTCCTGCCTCGGCCTCCCGAGTAGCTCGGATTACAGGTGTCCGCCACCACGACTGGCTAATTTTTTTTTTTTTTTAAGATAGAGTCTTGCTCTGTTACTAGGCTAGAGTGCAGTGGTGCAATCTCAGCTCACTGCAACCTCTGCCTCCCAGGTTCAAGTGATTCCCCTGCCTCAGCCTCCTAAGCAGCTGCAACTACAGCACGCGCCACCATGCCCGGCTAATTTTTTGTATTTTGGTAAGAGACGGGGTTTCACCTTGTTAGCCAGGATAGTCTCGATTTCCGGACCTCACGATCCACCTGCCTCGGCCTCCCAAAGTTCTGGGATTACAGGCATGAGCCACTGTGCCCAGCCTAATTTTTGTATTTTTAGTGGAGACGAGGTTTCACTATGTTGGCCAGGCTGATCTTGAACTCCTGACTTTCTGATCTACCCACTTCGGCCTCCCAAAGTGTTGGAATTACAGGCGTGAGCCACCTCGTCCGGACTTTTAAAAAAAAAATTTTTTTTTTTGAGATGGAGTCTCACACTGTCGCTGGGGCTGGAGTGCAATGGTGTGATCTCAATTCACTGTAACTTCCCCCTCCCGAGTTCAAGTGGTTCTCCTGCCTCAGCCTCCTGAGTAGTTGGGATTACAGGTGCCCACTACCACGCCTGGCTAATTTTTTGTATTTTTAGTAGAGACAAGGTTTTACTGTGTTGGCCAGGCTGGTCTTGAACTCTTGACCTTGTGATCTGCCCGATTTGGCCTCCCAAAGTGCTGGGATTACAGACATGAGCCATGGCGCCTGGCCTGTGTGTTGTGTTGTGACAGCCAATGTTGCTTTGTATCTGTGACACTTTGTATCTCTTTGTATCAGGGTCCTTTGCATTCTCTTCTAGGTGTTTGGTGTATATTTATGTGACATTATGTATTTTCCCTTCATTAGAGTCATTTTTATTTAGTTAGTTGTTTTTTTTTTTTTTTTTTTTTTTTTTAGACAGGGTCTTGCTCTGTCACTCAGGCTGGAGTGCAGTGGCATGATCACGGCTTGCTAGAGCCTCGACCTCCCCAGGCTCAAGGGATCCTCCCATTTCAGCCTCCTAAGTAGCTGGGACCACAGGCATCCAGCACCACACGCAGCTAATATTTGTATTTTTGATAGTGAGGGGGTTTTGCCATGTTGCCCAGGCTGGTCTTGAACTCCTGAGCTCAAGAGATCCACCGGCCTCGGCCTCCCAATCAACAGTGTCATTCTGTACATCTGGGTGTATTGCCACAACTGCCAATGTGTTCTGGCATGGCGATGTGTGTATTTTGTGTGTGTGTGCGTGTAGGAATTGTGTGTCTGGAAGGTGTCAGCGTGTGGCTGTGTGATCCTTCAAGTGTCTGTGTTCTGCAGGAACATGCGTCAGTGTGTGTGCATCAGTGTGCCTCTCTGTGTCATGCACCGGTGTGTCTTCGTGTATATCAGTGTGTGACTACGTGACGCCTGTGTTGGTGTATGTCTACACGCGGTTCCTTGTTGTGTGCCTGGGTACCATGGTGGCATAGTGCATGTCAGTGCGTGGGTCGTGGGTGTTTTCCCAGACTGGGGTGTGTGTCTGTGCCTTGTGTGCATTGGTGTCCGAGTGTGCTTTGTTGTTCGAACGCGGAACGTGTGGCCAGGCGTTCTGGACGTGACGTGTGGCGGGGTCCGAGTCCCGCTGCGTGTCAGCGTGTGTCTGCGCTGGAACGCGGGCCAGCACGTGTCGGGGCGGCCGCGTCGGTGTGCGCCCCCGCGCGCGCGTGTGCGTGTGTTCTCGTGTGTGTGCATGTGTGTGCGCGTGTGTGTGCGCCGGCCGCCGCTCCCCCGCCCTGCCCGCCCCTCCCCGCGCCCCTCCTCCCGCCCGCGCCGCCCGCCCGCTCCCTCTCCCCGGAGTGCGCCGCTTCCAAACTTTGTCTAAACTTTCACTTTCACAGCGCGGCGGCTGCGGCGGCGGCGGCGGGCGAGGGTGACCGGCCGAGCGGCGGCGGCATGGAGTAGACGCGCGGCGGCAGCGGCGGCGGCGGCGGCGGACGCGAGAGGCAGCGGAGAGCGCGGCGGCGGCGGCGGCAGCGGCGGCCCCGGAGCCGGCGGGGCCGAGCCTGCGAGCGGCGAGCGCGGAGCGGCGCCGGGCCGAGCGCGGGGCCGCGGGCCGGGCGGGCGCAGCGCGGCGGAGGCCGGAGGAGCCGAGCCGGAGCCCGAGCCCGAGCGCGGCCGCCGCCTGCCGGGCCTCCCCTCGCCGCGGCCGGCCGCCGCGCTCCCGCCCGGGCGCCCAGCTATGTACTCCCCGTACTGCCTCACCCAGGTACCGGCCGCCGCCCCCGCGCGACCGGGGGAGGGGAGCGGGCGCGGGAGGCCGGCCGGCGGCGCGGGCGGGCGGAGGGGGCGCGCGGCGGCCGGGGAGGGAGGGCCGAGAGCCCGCGGGCCGCCGAGGGGTGCAGGCTGTGCCGCGGGGAGCCTGGGCACGCGTGCGGGCGTCACCGTGCGCGTGCGACCCTGGCCACCGGGCGGACTCCTCTTGGGGGCTCCGGGGGTGGCCAGCTGCGTCGTGGCGCTGCCCCTGGAGCGCAGGCGGGAGTGCATGTGCGTGCATGTGTGTGTGTGTGTGTGTGTGTGTGTGTGTGTTTATGTGCACTCGACTGGGGTGCGATGGGCAGCGGGACTCCAGCCGACCTGTGGGCTACTGTAGCGCTCACCCAGCAGCGTGGCTGCTGGCAGTGTTTTCGGGGGTGACAGAGCGGCAAGAAGGTGGTCCCGAGGGCGCAGAGGGGACACTGGGTCCCGCGGCGCTTCCTGGGGCTGGCGCAGCGGTTCCCGAGGGTGGCAGTGACCGGCGTGCGTGGCGGCGGCCCTTGCGTGCGGTTGGGGTGCCCGGGGCGGGCTGAGCGGCCCGGGCGTCTCCCCAAAGTCTTTGTTCAGGCCTCACATGGGAGCGGGGCTAAGAAAATGGCGGGGCTCCCAAATTTCGGAGGGGCAGGGGAGGGGAGAGAGGGGCGGGCGCGCTGCCAGCGGTGGCCGTGCCTCTCCGACCCTGGACGTTGCAGCCTCAGCCCCCCCCACCCCCAAACTTTCCTCGGCGCAAACTTTTTGGCCCCAGCGACCTGGGCTGCTGCGGAGTGGACTCGGCAGGCCTGGGGAATCCCGTCCTGTCGCCTGGAGGCGGGAGGGGCGGGAGGCAGCCCCAGACACAGCCGACCGAGCTACGGCCACACCGTCGGGTCAGCCTCGGGCACAACAGCGCTGACCTTGGCGCGTTGCTAGAGCGCGTCCCGCCTCCAGCGAAGTTCCCTGCGCAGCATACGGCAGGCGACAAAAGCTGCTAGGATGCCTGTCGGGCCACCCCACTCTCCGCAGGCTGTGGCCTGAGGCTCTAAGAGGGTACAGGAGCTGCCCAGTATCCCACAGTGTCCCTGACAGCATTACCTGCAGGGCCAGGTCACAGCTGGTAACAGTGTCCATAGAGGGGACATCTGGGGGCTGCTTAGCCCTGTGTGCCAGCCAGGCCTGCATGTGGGGGTTCTCTAGGCCCGGCCCTAATTGTCGCCTCTGCCCAGCCTGTGATCCCTGTCAACCATGTGCAAAGTGTGTCCACAGCTTACAGTGGCGGTCCACATGGGTATGGCTGGTACTTCGTCTGGGTTGTGCCGGGGACATGCAGTGGTATCAAGGGGCGAGGGGTTTGTCGAGGTGTTTGTCAGCTGTGGCCACACCATGCTCCTGTATGCACAGGTGCAAGTGCATGCGTGTGTGAATCAATCTAGACTCTGTGTGTGGCCCTGTGGGCTGGCCATGGGCAGGCCTGCGTGGCATGGCCGAGTGTATGGCCCAGGGAGCGGGTTTTCCTGCAGAAAGTGGGACCAAGTACGTGTGGGCGAGGGCACACGGGCATGCATACATATCGCAGTGTGCATGCAGGTGCCACCAAGCATGCTGAGCACTGTGGGGAAGCCCCACATCTGCACCCCCCGTTCCACGGCCATTCCATGTTGGGCGCCCCTCATGACAACTGCCTACCCAGCGGTGTCTGAGCCGTGGCTGTCTTTGGTGCTATGCTTGGCTGGGCTGTGTGGCCTACGTTTGGGGCCTAGCGGGACCAAGACCCCACACTCAAGCAGCCCCTTGCCCACCAGGCTGCCAGCCCGGCTCCCATGCCAAGCACGCCAGACATCTGAGCCTGCTCCCCCGTGGCTTGGGTGAGACACCCGCCCCTCAGATTTCACAGCACGCTGGGTTAGAAAATGCCCGTGGATATGCCGGTGACATGGCTAGGAAGGGGCTGGGGAGGCCACTAGACTCAGGGTGATGGCCAGTGCCTGGCTCCATGTGACTGTAGGCCCAGGTTACGACAGCTCCAGTGTGCCAGGATGGCTGGAGAGGGGAGTGGGCACAGTGTCGCCAGGCTGACAGCCCTGCATGGTGGGCAGGGAAACCCTTCAGCTCTGGGCGAGTGGCTGTTGCCGGCTGGTCAGCGGGGTCTGACCTGCCCCTCCCTGACGACCGCATCTCTTGTTTTCACAAATCTTTCTGCTTCCATAGTTTGCCCTGCTGGTCTCTGCTTTTCTGACAGCCTCTTTCGTTTGCTGTCTTTTTCTCGGTCTGTTTTTCTCGGTCTCTGGCGTACTCTGCCCTTGTCCATCTCTCTTTCTCCATCTCTGTCCTTTTGTATATCTCTGACGGTTTCTGTCTCTGTCTCTGACTCCAGTTTTGGCCCCCCTCCACTGGCGTCTCGGACTCTCTCTGTCTCTCTGGCCTGCTCTCTCTCTTTCCCTTTCCCTCTCTCTCTCCCTTTTCTTTTTTTCAAACCAGAATTGGCTTCGATTTTAAAGTCAATAAATGATTGAGCAGGAACGAGCTTGGAGCAGCGGGGCCCTGGCGGGGAAAGGTACTGTGGGCGAGGGGGAAGGGCGGGGGGAAAAAATCTCCTTCTAGAAAAAGCATAGAAATCCAGGGCGGCCGGGCGGGGCGGTTGCTGGAGTTGCTGGAATCCATTGCAACCACAGGCCTGAGTCTCAAGCGGAAGGTGGGGGGGTGGTGAATGGATGGACCCCCCTCCTCACCCCGACCCCACCAAGAAACAGAGACACAGCCAGGCTGTGGACTCATGTACACCACCGTCACCACCAAGATGAGCACGTAAGCGTCCTGTTCACACCGATGTCCAGACACACGACCATCGACAAACCTACAGGCCTATGGATGCAGGAAACCGGGGACTTGTGTCCACACTGTCACACACACACACATTAACACACATGCACCCCTTGAAATGGGACATGTGTATCGACATAGGCTTAGAGACACAGCAGTGCCTCTTTAACGCATGTATGGACACAGGAGACCGTGGACTTGTGTTCATAACCACCCCAAGTGCACACATAAACACAAACACCTCAAGATGACACAGCGACGTAGGCACACGGAAACCACGACACCTCCCAGACTCATGGATCCCTCAGCACATGCTTGGATACAGGCAGACACAAATGTGTGTTTACCCTCACGCACCCTCGCATGGACCCAAGGACGGACAGACGGATGGATGGATTCACATCTTCACACAGAGACACAATGCAGTTGGCTCACCCAGGTGTGTACACAAATACCTTTTCAAACACACACACACACACAGAGACAGGCACCGATGCGTGCTTCCCCCTCCTTGCCACAGGGATACACACGCAAACATGCCGACATTTGCTGACACACACAAAGACATACATGGGCGCACACACGGATACGCCCGCTCTCAGACACGCAGCGACCTCCGCCCATATTCCTAGCCACACAAGCAGCGATTGTTCCTGTATATTTGTGTGTGGATAGCTCCCCACACACTCTTTCCATGGGAGGGGGATGGTTGGGGCTTCCCTGATGCCCCCTTCCCCCAGCTTTCTCTCTGGGTCACTGTGGCCACCGCTTTGTCCCTGTGAAGCTATTGCTCTCTGTCCCTGCTCCAGCCTGGTGCCCTGTTTCCATGGCACTTGGCATTTTCTCTCCGGCCCTGGCCCTGCCGATTCATGCCCACTGCTGGGGTGGGAGGTGTGCCCAGGTGTGGGCCAGGTTGGGGTAGCTCATGAGATGAGCGGGGGCTTCCTGAGATGTTTGGATGTTGGGCTGAGATCGGTGCAGAGGACTCTGCAGGGAACAGGGTGCTCCAGTCTCCCTAGGGCCTGGAATGTCTTGTGTAGCCTCAAGAGCTCCCACACGGAGGCTGCGGGAGCAGAGGTCAAGGGCTGGGCTTTGTGGTCAGACAGCAACCGCTTCGAGCTCCAGCTCCGCATCTCCTAATCTTGCGACCTAAAGCACAGGATTTTCCTGGCCTGTAAAATAGGCAAAACCAGTGTCCATCTCTTGGGCTGTACTTAGCCTCAGCGTGGTGCCTGGCACATAGTGTGTGCTCCAGAAATGGGAATTGTGCCAATTGTTGGTTGTAACCTCCTGGACCCTCCCAGCTGAGAGAGGGATGCCTCTGAGGGGTAGAAGACAGGGTTGAGCACCTCCCAACCATACATATCCAAGTGGACTGCCTGGAGGAGGAGGAGGCATGAGGAGAGTTTGGAAGGATGGGTCCTTGCTCATGGCCCAGCTCTTTTTACCTTTGGATGGGGGCCTATAGGCTAAGCAGAGGGTGGCAGGGCTTCAAGATAGGGAAGAGATGGTGGGGGAGGGTGGGGGGCAGGAGGGGAGAAACAAGGCCTGTTCTGTTCCATGAGGACCAGATGCCCTCGTTGGGGGACCCGATTCCTGGTATAAGAGTACGTGTGTGGGCCGGGCGCAGTGGCTCATGCCTGTAATCCCAGCACTTTGGGAGGCTAAGGCAGGCAGATCACGAGGTCAGGAGTTCAAGAGCAGCCTGACCAACATGGTGAAACCCCGTCTCTACTAAAAATACAAAAATTAGCCGAGCATGGTGGTGCGAGTCTTTAATCCCAGCTACACAGAGGCTGAGGTCGGAGAATCACTTGAACCCTGGAGGTGGAGGTTGCCGTGAGCCAAGATAGCACCACTGAACTCCAGCCTGGGCGACAGAACGAGACCCTGTCTCAAAAAAAAAAGTATGTGTTCATCCAAATGTACACGAGACAGAGACCTGGTGCATCTAGATGATGACTTCAGGAACGTCCCCAGAGCTCCAGAACTATTTCTGCATCTGCACCTGGGCGTTATCACCTGGACCCGCCGTGAAGACAGGACAAGTGTGTGGGACCCTATGTGGGCACTTGGCTGGATCAGGGTGCATTGTGGGTGGGATCAATGCTGGGCATCTGGCCGTGGCGCCATGGCTGTGGGCAAAATGCCCCCGTGATCCACCAAACTCCCCATCTAACCCATGGGGAGGGCTGGCACAGGGAGGGCTGGCCTCCCCATCTAACCCACAGGGAGCCTGGCCTTTTTCATCTGCCCAGATATTGTTCTCCCCATCCCCGTGAAGCTGGAATCTGGGGACTTGCTGGACCAAGAGAGGTAGGGGAGGCTGGGCGCTTTCTCCAACACGGTGCTGAGGATGGGCCTTTTGTCTCCTCGCTCCCAGCTGGGGTGGGGGAAAGGAGGGGGGTGTCTTCATTTTCCTGCCCCCAAAGCCCTATATGTGAGGGCGAGTGGGCCAGGGGGACAGCTGTGTGCAACTCTCTGGGTTCTCCCAGATCAGCGTGCCTGTTAATCAGCATATCAGGCTTCAGAGCCACCATTTTCCGTCGGATGTCTGTGTGGCGGTGTGTGTCTACCCCGGTCCCTCCTCATGTGTCTCCAGGTCTCCAAGTGTCCATCACTGGGTGCTACCTACATGTGACTCCATGGATCATCGCACACCCTATCTCTTGTGTATTTGGTGGTGGGGGTCGGGGAGCGTGCCACCATGCATGTCGGCGTGCCGGATGTCGTTTTTGTGTCACGGTGGCAACGTGCGCGTCAACGGGTATCAGTGTGCCGGGCGCCATCTTTCTATCTGCGCTTTGTATCTGGGGTGACAGTGTCCTGGCGACATGCGTCACATCTACAGCGGTGTTTTTCTGGGTGTCTGTGCGTCACGGCAAAGAGTGTATCCGTGTGTCTCACACACGTGTTGGCCTGTCCGTGTCAACCTGTGTCCACATATGTGTCAACGCACGTGTCTCCTGTGTCACCACCCTCAGATCACTGTCCCTCCTGGGCTTGTCCCCGTGATGATCACTATGGGTCTCACCCCACGGGCCCCTCTCCTGGGCATTCCCTTGGCCTCTGAGCACCATGCGAGATGCCTGATACGGCCGGCTGGGCGAGTGGCTGGGAGTGGGCTGGCAGCTCAGTCCCTTCCCATGAGGTCTCATGGCCTCAGTGGCCTTGCTGGGGGCCCCGCCCGTGCCCCTGGCCTGGTGTGGACAGAAGCCCGTTGTGCGGTGGCGAGGTGCGGGTTTGTATTCGGGCCGCCCACAGGCCTCCCTCTGTCTGCCCAGCGCACATTGATCTTGGCTTCTGCCTGTGTCCGTTCTAGCCTGGCCAGCTGGGTGTCCGGCTGTCTCCGTGGGCCTGAGCCCACCGTCCTTACTGCCCCCACAGCCAGGCGGGTCATGGGTTCCACACCCCTGGGCCACCTGCCATCCCTCCGAGGCTCTGAGGGCGCGGATTTGGAAACTGAGGTCCCCCCTTCTTTCCCCCTTTCTCTCTCTCTCTTTCCTCCCTCTTTCCTCCCCTCCTCCCCTCCTCCCGCTCCCTCTCTCCCTCTCTCTCTCCTCCTGCCAAACGCGTCTTGGCTCCGTCTGAATATCTCTCCTCCTCGATTTTTGGCTCCAGCTCTGGGCGCGTTCACTAAAGGAAGAAGGGCTAGCTCCCCAACCCCCCCTTCCTCACCACCTCCCCCCTCCTGAGGAGCCCCTCTGAGGGCGGGAGTGGCCTCGTGCAGGGGCCTGGGCCCCCTGAGTGGGCTTGGCCAGGGGGGCACAGGCCTGGCGGGTGAGGGAGCAGGGTGGACAGGGCCTGGCAGCCAGAGGGAGGCAACGGGCAGGGTGACTGAGCTGCCCGGTGGGGCGGGTGGGCAGGGAGGGGTCGGGGGCATGGAGCTGGGGTGTCTGGCTTCTGGTGGGGCTGGCAGGCCTCTGTGAGGCGCAGCTGTGCCCAGAACTCCAAGTTGCGTTTGCCACCACTACCGATGTGGCTGCGCCAGCCAGGGAGGGGAGGCGGGTAGCGGGCACTGCGGCGCTCTGCAGCCAATCGGAAGCCGGGGTTGCACTGGGGAGCTCTCCCCCCACTGGGCCCCACCCTGAGGGGAGCCGGGGGTGGTGGCCAGCAGTGGGCAGGGGGCAGTGCCCACCACCATCACCGAGGACCCTGCCCCCTCAGCTGAAGCTCGGTGCCAGCCTTCCTGGCACAGATCAGGCAAGAGCGGGGATCTGTCTGTCCCCACCTGAATCTGTGTGAGCCAGGCTGGAGGAAGGGACAGTGTGGAGGTACACCCGACCCCCCTGGGCCTTTTAGTCCACGGCAGGCAGGAGCTAGGGATGGGGGCCAAATTATCCAGGTGGTTCCGTCCAAATATCAGCTTCGGTCAAATCATCTCAGGGAGTGGGGGGGTTTATTCCGGGTCCATCTCACACAAAGTCATACACTGTCACTGGCACATGCGGGCACAAAGAATCACGCTGCCACACACTGGCATGCTGTACCTCCGTCAATCAAACAGACACAGGCGTCCCCATACAAAGAAGCTTGCCCTCACTGACAGACACCTAGAGGCACCTGGCCACACCCGAACGCATCGATGCGGCATTACACGCACAGGGACGTGCACGTGGGTGAAGACACACAGGACACGCGCAGTCACACGATCACATGCCGTGAAGCACACAGCACAGACACAGGCTTTGCCACTGTCAAATGCTCACAAATGCTCAGACCCGCAGGCACAGCTAGAAACACACAGCACATGTACTCAGTCATAATGTCAGACGCCCAAAAGACACAGACGAGAATTAATACACCCGCACACACCACCAAACACACAGCTCATGCACATGCATGCATAACACGCCCTCAGACACACAAACACTCCACACACTCCCTGACCCAGTGTCACCAGGAGTGATTTTGCCAATTGGGAAATGTCTGGCAATGTTGTTTTTTTTTTAGAGACAGACTCTCACTTGTAACCCAGGCTGGAGCACCGTGGTGCAATCTCAGTTCACTGTAGCCCTGACCTCCCAAGCTTAAGCGACCCACCCACCTCAGCCTCCTGAGTAGCAGGGACGACAGGTACATGCCACCTCGCCTGGCTAATTTTTAGTTTTTTTGTAGAGACAGAGTCTCATTATGTTGCTCAGGCTGGTCTTGAACTCCTGGGCTCAAGCAATTCTCCCGCTTCACCCTCCCAAGTAGCTGGGACTATAGGCGAGCACCACCATACCCAGCTAATTTTTTTATTTTAGTGAAGACGAAGTCTGGCTATGTTTCCCAGGCTGGTTTTGAACTCCTGGGCTCAGGTGATTCTCTGGCCTCGGCCTCTAAGGTGCCGGGATGACAGCCACGAGGCACTGTGTCTGGCCTGGAATCATTTTTGGTTGTCACACTTGTGGAGGGTGTGCTATTGGCATTTACTGAGTGGAGACCTGGGACACTGCTTGGTCCCCTACAGTACATCCCCCACAAACCCCACCGATCACAAAGAATGATCCGGCCCCAAATGTCAGTAGTGCCATGCATCCCCAGACACACAAGAACACACACAGGCACAGCTTACCCTTGACACCCATTACACATGCACCCCCATACACAGTCACACCCAAACAAGAAGCCAGCTGACACAGTGTCACACATACGCACTCTCCCTCACCAGGACCCAGGCATTATCACATATATACCCCTTTCTCCTGCCAAACCCCAGCACAGCCGGCGTGGTGGCATGTATACAGTCCGGCATTACCCCAGCACACGGGGACAACAGTCACCTCCCCACATGCATTCGCACCTGGGCCACACCTGGCAGTGGTTGGAAATGGCGCCTGAGAGATGAGACCTGCCCTGAGTGGCACCTCCCCTCTGCTTGTCAGCCACAACCAGCCGTCTTTGCGCAGCAGCTATGGCCACCCTCACTTCTCCGGATAGAATTGGGAGCCCCGAATCCCTGCTGTGGTTTGTAGAAGGCTGGGGTGAGACCAAGCCTGGACAGCGACATGCCCACCCCTGCCTAGGACACCCGGAGTCTTCTAGACTCAGTGGCTGAGGGCTCCACCCTCACCTCCTTGCTCCTGGCAGCCACCAAGAGAAGGGATGGGGACAAAGCTAAGTTCTTTTTTTTTTTTTTTTTTTGTGAGACGGAGTTTCGCTCTTGTTGCCCAGGCTGGAGTACAATGGCGCGATCTCGGCTCACCACAACCGCCCCCTCCCAGGTTCAGGCAATTCTCCTGTCTCAGACTCCCGAGTAACTGGCATTACAGGCATGTACCACCACACCTGGCTAATTTTGTATTTTTAGTAGAGACGGGGTTTGTCCATGTTGGTCAGGCTGATCTTGAACTCCTGACCTCAGGAGATCTGTCTGTCTCAGCCTCTGGTGCTGAGATTACAGGCGTGAGCCACCGTGCCTGGCCCTTTTTTTTTTTTTTAGAGACAGGATCTCATTCTGTCATACAGGCTGGAGTGCAGTGGTGCGATCTCGGCTCACTGCAACCTCTGCCTCCTGGGTTCAAGCAATTCTTGTGCCTCAGCCTCCCGAGTAGCTGGAATTACAGATGTGCATTACCACGCCTGGCTAATTTTTGTATTTTTAGTAGAGACGGGGTTTCTCCATGTTGGTCAGGCTGGTTTCAAACTCCTGGCTTCAAGTGATTCGCCCTCGTCGGCCTCCCAAAGTGCTGGGATTACAAGCGTGAGCCACTGAGCCCAGCCAGCAGAGCTAAGTTCTGAGACTCCTATCCTCCGTGGGGCTGTCTCAGTAATCCTTTGGCCTTTGACTCCCCAGTTCTGACCCCAGAGAAAGACAGAAGAGACAGCGGTTGGCAGAATGATAAAAGAAAATAGGATAATAGCAAAATAAATGTTTGTCCTAAAAATCATAGCAACAGCTAATGTGAACTGTGTGCTTGCTGCGTTGCGCCCTTGCTAAATGCCTTCCCAGCTTGTCTTCTCGAATTCTGCGTTCAGCGGGTACGGTTATTAGGAGCGTGGGGCCTGCAGAGACAGCTTCCTGGGTTTGACTCCTGGCTCTGCCGCTCACTAGCTGTGTGACTTCGGGCAAGGTGCTTAACCTCTCTGGGTCTCAATTTCTGTATCTAGGAAGCAGGGTTGTAGTAAGGATCTGAGAAGTTGGTTCACAGCACATGCTTTAAAACTGTGCTTCATGTGAAATAACTGCTCTGATTTTATGATGAAAAACCAAGACTCACAGTAGAGATACCCAGTGCTAGGGTCAAGAGCGGGGAGCTCCTTCTCCAAGATCGTCACCACCCTAAATCCTGCCAATGGGACAGAATTACAGCTTGTTTTCTGGCCTTTCCCAAATTTCAGAATGGCCCTGCACGCCCTCACACCCCCATTTGAAGTATGCCCCAGTGGTCGGCCCTTGAACCTTCCTTACCACTCTGACCTTCAGATCTTCTTCCATCCAGGGCTCAGAATAAAGGTGGATGGTGGTCTCACCCGCTTTGCACTCCTGCTGGCCAGGCTTGCCCTCACCCCCGAAGGGCCAAATGTCCTTTCCCACACGTTGCCGGGCACCTAGCCGGAGCCCACATGCTGGGGGTGCAGCCGGGGGCCTGTGCATTCCTTCCACAAATATTTACCAAGCACCTCCTGGGTGCCATGCTCTGTTTTAGGCCCCGGGGGTTCGGCAGGGAGCAAAATCTGCAAAGATGCCAGCCCTGGTGGGAGGGCAGACCGTGAACCTGATAAGCAAGGGAGTGTCCAGTCCTTGAGACAGTGCTAGGTGCTCTGGGGAGAACAGAGCCGGTCAGGCCCTCGGGAGTGCTGGGCAGTTGTGGTTTTAGCAGAGATGGGCAGGGAGGCCTCATGGTGAGGCGCTGATTTTGAACATTGCCCTGCTACAGCTCAAGTACCGCCCGCTGGGCCGTTTTCTCTCTCCAAGGGGCAGACCGGAGGTCGGGGTGGGTGGGTCAGCATGGCGTGCCCACCATTTGCCCAGACCATGTTGCCTGTCTTTTCTTCAATCTGAGGTTGTCTATTATCGATATTTGTGGAAACGCTGTACTGTGCCCGCCCAAGATCTGGGGAAGGCCCGAGAGCCAGCGAAAGACTGAGGCCTTTCCTGTACAGAAACTGGGGCTTGATGGGCACTGGGTATTCGCAACCCTGCTGCTCTGAGCTGGGGGATGGGGTGGGGGCAGCTGGTGGCCCAGAGTGGCACTTCCACCTGGGCCCCTCAATTTAGCTTCCCCGGGGCGGGCCAGGTTTATTTTTACCCCAGCCTGTCACCCTGGCAGTACCAGGCTGCGCCATCTTTGCAGGGTCTTGGGGATCTTCCCACCTCTTGGGGGTATCTGGCTTTGCCTGTTGAGTCCCCCAACTCTCACCGGGGCCCCAGACTCTCTCCACCCCCAAAGCTCCAGGCTCGAGAGCTCTGGGCTGGGGCCTGGCGGGGTCGGCACTGCAGGCTGGCAACCATCGTGCCCAGCCTGGTGGCATTTGGTTTGGCGCCCTGCCTGCCTGCCACCCCCACCCCATGCCCGGGCAGAGCCGAGCGGCTGCTGCTGCCAGTCTCCATTTCGAAGCTTGAGGTGGGGGTGGGGAAGTGCTGGGCGCCTCCGGGCCCCTGTCTGTCCCGTGCCACCTGGGGATCATCCCCCATGCCTGTTCCCTGGAAGGGCTGGGCTGCCTCTTCCGCTGCCCCTTTGCAGCTAGGCGAGGATGCCCGCCTGGCTTCCATCTTCCCCGCTTGCTGCCTCCCTTCCTCCCTCTCTCGCCTGCTCGCCTGTAATGGCTCACCATTTTTGGCATCTCTTCCCCCTCCCCCTCCCATAGGCGCCAACCTCACTTCCAAATCCGCCGCCATCGCTGGCTCTCGGGCCTTCTATGCTGCCTGGGGCTGGGACCTGGAAATGGGGATTTGGGGGTAGGGGCTGGGCACGTGGACATCAGGGGGTTTCTGAGCGCTCGTGTGCGTGTCTGGGGTTGGGGGGACGCATGTTCTAAGCCAGCTCGCTCCATCTATCCCTTCATTTAGCCTCAAGGTTGGCAGAGCAGGACTGCAGCAAAAGTGGGCCCTCCCATTTCTGATTGCCCTGTACCTGGTGTTGGCATCTGGGCCACCAGGAGGCCAGGGTGGACATCTCTGCCCAAGCCCAGGCCCTGGCATGGCAAGCGCAAGGCTTCATCTGTGGGGTGCCCCGACCTCTCTCCTTCCCTAATTTCTCCCCAAGGTTCCAAGATTCCTGCTTCCACTCCCCAGAGCTGCGATGAGGGAACCGAGCCTCACCTTGGGCACTTGTGCCCCCAGATGGGGCAAGGGACTTCGGAGGAACCGGTTTATTGCCCTCCCCCCCACCCCACACCCGCTGCCCGCGCCTTTCTCGGCACTAAACAAAGTTTGCTAAGTAACTTCAAATGTTATTTGAGGACGGCCTGGCCTCAACCCAAGGCGGCCCTGTGGAAACTTGTTTTTCGCTGCCGAGGCTGCAAGTATCAAAGACACACTTTCGGGGTGGGGGGGTTGGGGTGCTCCAATGCTGCTCCCCTCTCTTTGGCAGGGGCTGGCCCTGAACGGACACACAGACACACACACATACACACAGAGCAGACACACATAGGCCTTGCCTACTGAGAGACGCACACATCATCCTGTGGCCTGTACACCAGGGACAGCTGCAGGACAGCCCTGGAGCGTGACACACATAACACATGCAACAAACACACACGCTGACACACTAAGGAGGCAGGAGGGGTGACATGGCACTGGCCCCCAGCCCACGGAGTCCTGGGATGCTTCCAGCTGGTGGGGTTTCGCCACGCTGGGAAAAACGCATGGCTCCAATTTTTGGGGTCCTGTATTCTCATGACTCTAGGGCTTGAGGGGGTGCTTGGATGAGGCCCCCAGCCTCAGTTTCCCCATCCCTAAAGGGACGCTATGGGCTTGGATGGTGTTGAGCACATCAGATGCTTTTCAGCCAAGCCTGGGTGTTTTCATTCCCGTGGCAGGGTTGCATGCCTAGAGGTGAGTCCCTAAAAGTGGGATCTGAGCACAGGGCCTGGTATACAAGCAGTGCTTCAGTGTCGGCAGGCATTTCTGCCAGTCCTGGCCCCATAAACATGAGATGTTTTCACCCTGATTGGTGGCCCTGACCAGCAGCTCGAGGTTCTTCGGGGTTCTCCTGGGAGGAGCCCACGCTGATGTTACCTGCTCGCTCCGATCTTCCGTCTCTCTGATTTCCTCACTTTGTTCCTTTCTCCCCTAGCTTTTCTTGATCTTTCCCCAAAACCCTCTTCTTCCTTCTCCAGGTCTCTGCTGGCCCTGCCCAGGCCTGGAGCTCAGGGAAAACACGGGAAACAGGCACAGGGTATGCATCCCTCACTGAAGCCAGCCAGGCCTGCGCCCCTCCACACTCTGAACCCCCTGACAACCCTCCTGGGACCCCCCCCGCCAAGCCCCAGCAAGAAGGTGGAAGCTGGGCACTTGAGTTGACGCAGTAGGTGAAGGAGAGGCTCTGTCACAGGGTCCTCTGAGACCTGTCACCTCCAAGGTTTACAAACAGGTGGAGCCCCACTGAATGCAAGGGAAAAGCCAAGGCCCAAGGGAAAACTGGAGTGAGTTCCTCCTGCAGTTTCAGAGAGCCTCCTCACCCTCACTAGCCAGGTCCTTAGTGAGATAGATTTGCGGGGGTCCCCCAGTCCCAGTCCCACACACTGCCTCATCCCCACTCACAGTCAACGCCCGCAACACCCCGCCACCCGCAGTCTGTCGCGCAGTGACAGCCTGTCACAAGCACCGCCGCACACCGGCACAATCTGTCGTCCACGCACAGTCTCACACACAACCTGTCACACACACGCACACACACACACACAGCGGCACAGTCGCACACACAGCCAGCCTCACGCGATCACACCAAGCGTCACAGCTTGTCACAGCCATAGATTCCTCACAATAAAAATAACAGCTACCGGCTCCAGAGCAATTATGCCTGGGCAGCGGGTGGGTGGGTGGGTGGGGGGGAAGGCGGGCATACGTGACCTCCTGTGACCCTCCCAACACGAGGCAGGTATGAGTAACCTGTTTTACAGATGAGGAAACAGAGGCTGCAAGGTCAAGTGCCAAGGTCATGGGGCTAGAAGCTGGGTGGCAGAGATTACCCAGCCAGATTCCCAGGAGTGAGCAAGACTTAAACAGGTTCACTCCAGCTTTTCAACCCCCTTCTGGCCACCTGAGGCTCCACCTTCTGGCCTTCCCAAGGAAATTCCCTTCCTATTCCCGGGTTCTAAGAAGCCCAGAGCAAGAAACAGGAGGAAGAGGCCTCTTAGTTCCCTGCTTAAGGGTGTTCAAACCGCCTGCCCTTGGCTGGGAAAACTGGGCCATGCCCTCCCCATCAATGCTACTTGGCTCCAAGTGGGGTACTGGTGGGCAATGAAAAACTGCTGAACAGTGCCGGGGCTATCAGAAGGGCAACCACAAGTACAGTGGCACCAGGCTTGGGTGTGTGAGTGGCCATGTGGCGGCTGGAGGTAGTCCGCAGTGGTGGCAGCTTGTGGTCCTTTGGGGGATTTGGTGGGTAGAATGGGGCGGGGGGTTCTTCAAAGGCAGAGAAGAGAAGTCTCAGGACTTCAAACCAACAGCCTGGCCCTGTCCACACAGGTGGAGTGGCCATCCTGGGCCCAGGGGCCTCCAGGAGCCCCCTGGCCCAGGCAGACCCCAGCCTCCACCGCCCCTGGGGCCCTTGGGGGTCCAGGGTGCTTCCTCCTCGCAACCCGCTTTTCCTTTGCTTTCCTCTTCTTTGTTCCTCCCCCGCCTGCTCCTGGGGCTTCCCCCATTGGAGTTGCCTCGGCCAAAACCAACAGGGCTCCAACGACATCCCGCCTTGGCCTGCCGGGCGGCTGGCCCTGCCCCATGGCCTGCTCAGGGGCCAGATCCGGGCTCGGCTGGGTCCAGAAGGCGGCCCCGGCGCACGTGGCCACTCCCAAGGCGCGCGCAAGCACTCGCACACCCCCCTGCCCTTCGGCTCCGAAGGGGACCTAGGCGCGCGCACGCATGCCCCTGTCCGACACCCCAGCCCGGCACTCGGACGTGCGCACGCACATAAGCACGATCCCACGCAGTCGCTCCCATCCGGGTCCGCAGCACGCCCTTGCCCGGAGCCCCCATCAAGATATCAGGCACCGAAAGCTTATATATGCACCCAGGCCTGACACCCCAACGACCCTGGCTGGCGCACTCACACCCTTAAACACGTCCCTGTCGGGCACCACATGGCGGTCCCGAACACAAGCATTCACTCTCCTGCTTTTCCTCGGATGGGGCTTCCGAGCACAGGTACTCGCGCCCCGGCCCCCATAGGGCTTGCTAAGTGGGTCCGTGAGCCCACTCCAGTACTCACACACGTGGCTGCAGGCCCACGCGGGTCCACACTTCCCCAGCCTGCACACGCGTATTTCACATGGGTCACACACCTGCCAGGCCGCCCAGGGCATCTGGCTTCAAAGCGGCATTCAGGTTGTTGGGGGAACCAGCAGGGAAGGGAGGCCTAATTCTCACCTCCCCCATCCCTCTCGGAACACTCGCCTCCTCATACGTCCCTGGGGGCACAGGTGAGACATCCCAGAACTGCCGCTGCCCAGTGGCGCCCCTGCATGTGCTATATTTATATTTGAAATTTGTACCTTTATATATACTTTTTATATGTAAGAACCGCTCCCCCATCTTCGCGCTCCACGTTTGTACTTGGATTTTACCACCCCCACTAGGCTTCGACCCAAACCTGCAAAAACCATTTCGCCAGGCAGGGATGTTGCGGGAGGCGGGAGCAGCCCTCCCCCTCTCCACTGCGGTTGTCCCACGTTCTTAAAGACCGGGGACCCACCTCCCCCAAGGGCCGGACTGCAGTGCCGAATCCCGCAGCCCCCGAAACACAATCGCGGGGGTGGGTGCTGGCGGCGAGACGTTGCTTTTTGGTGTGTGTTTGCCGTTACCGCTTAAATTAATCCTGAGTGACGGCCTGCAGTTCGCCACAAAGAGGCCATTTAATGCCCCCCTCAATCCCACCTCGGGAGAAATTTCCACTTGCCCCCCTGAGTCCAGCACCGGCCGCACGCTACGCGCGCTCCAGGCCTGCGCTCCAGGTCCGCACCGGCGGTGGAGACGAGTTCCCTGCGCGCGCCATGGACTTCGGGAGTGAGCTGGGCATTCAGAGAAAGCCGCTGGTGGGCATGGAGGACTGTCCCGGTTTTGGAGGGGTGGGAGTGGAGGTAGGGGGTCGTGCTGGGACTCTCCAGAGGCTCCACTACCCAATCATAGCTCTTCGATGCCCCAGCCCGGCTGGAGACAGTTAGATGGTCCTCCACCGTCTCCTCCGAGTCCCCAGAAGAGAGAAGCTGGCTGCACCCCATGTTGACACGAACACCCCCTCCCCATTGCCTTTGTGCATTACGTCACGTGCCTGTACGTACCCTAACCGAGACAGCTCCCCCACCAAGTGTGCCCCTCGACAGGTGCCCGTTGCCCACGGGCTTTCATTGTAGCCTCCTGGGAGGTTCTCAAGGCACGTGGCATTTCCTGGACCCGCTGCAACTGACTCGAGACTGGGGTTGGGGGATCATGGAGGTAGAGGTGGTGGGGAGGCCTCCCCAGGTCCCAGGCAGGAGAAGGGAAGATCGCGTGCTTTCCACGTCGCGGGGAAAATGGGTGCTGATGGTCACCGTCAGTTGCACCGCACACTGCGGGGTGGAAGAGGACAGCACACGCCTGAACGGTGCAGAAGGTCCAGTCCCGGGGCGCTAAGGGGCCGCGGGCCACGAGCGGGTCGTGCGCAGAGCCAGGCGTGCGCGTGCGCGTGCGCGAGGACGAAAAGGCGGGAAGCGGCGCTTCGAGGACCCGGATGTGAGACGCGCCCTGTGGCACGTACAAGGGTGGCTCCGACGACGGAGCCGCCTTCAGTGTTGAGTGGAGGGTGCGAACCGCGGACCCCGCGTGCAGGTGAGGGGAAACTAGGAGTGTAGGTCAGGCTTTCAACCGTTTGCGCCGCCAAAGGGTCCTCAATGATCTCCCCCAGCCACCGTAGGCCCTCTAGTGGGTCCTAGTGGCGTCCTCCAGGCCCCTCACTGCGCAGGCGCGGCCCCCTGTTGCCGGGCGCCGCCTGTCCCTCACAGTGACCCCCTACCTACCCCCCAAAATGTGCTCCCGCGCTGGTGGGCATGGACGACTGTCCCGGTTCACCATTCGCTGCGTCAAAGGCCGCCGCCAAAAGGGGCTCAGCTGTCGGCATTTTTGCCTTAAGGCTAGTTTTGTCCCCCAGGCACGCGGGGGTTGGAGGCTCAGGGCCGCCTGTGCCTCAGTTTCCCTTTTCCTGTGCCCATCCTGACATCTGATGGAGAATCATGCGCGTTCGAGGGCTTTGGCTATGAATGGGATGTTGATGATTGTCGTGATTCTTCGGCTGCTTGGGAGAGTTTGGGGCTTAACTGCCCCCAAATCCGAGGGCAGCTTGGGGGCGTCCATTCGAAGAGGGTCTCTCCTCCGCGTCGCATGGAGAACGTCGCCACCTCTAGAGCCCTGGTTTCCAAGGAGCCTCCCCTTCAATCCCTGAGCCTTCTCTTTTTGGGGAGTAAAGGCGGGGAAATTTACCAGGGGACATTTTTGTTTGTTTCCAGGGTTGGCTGGGTTTGGGGGCGTTTGGCCTCCAGCGAGAGCGGGGAAGAAATGTGACTAAGTGGCAGAAAACGCGCTTTCCCTTCCTCTCTCCTGCCTTCAGGCCGCGGGAGTTGCGCAGCCTCTAAAAAAACCTTTAAAACCCCAAACCTGCCCTCCAGGTCCCTTTCGATCTTCGACACCTTCCCTCTCGGGGCTGATTTCTTGAATTTGGGGCGTTAAGGCCTCCCCACCCATTGCTACCAGCCCTTTTGCAGCACTTCCCTGGCAGGCCAGGGAAGAGGATAGAAAAGTGGAAAAAGAACGTGTGCGCCCAGCGGACCCGACTTAACCTGTCGGAGGAGGAAGCTGGTGTCGGACTGAAGTCCCCCGAGCTACCCCAGGAGCCAGAGCAGCCCCCGGGCATTCAGAGAAAGCCGCCCGTCCCCAGTCCCCTCGGAAGCCGGTCATAAACCCGACTTCTCGTCACCCGAATTACTTAAATGCGCTTTGATGGTGTTGGGTCCTTTTCCACGTGCGGATGACTCAGCCCGCTGCAGCTGCGCCCGGGGAGGTGACCCTGGGGCAGCGGCTGACCCTGCTGCGCTCTGCACCCTGGACCCAGACGCGGCCCATCCCAGCAGCATCCCCCGCCCCACGCTGCCAGACCACACTTAGCTTTTTTTCCCCCCTTACTCTTCAAGTCTTTTCCCTCTTCTCTAAAAACATTTTTTTTTAATTTAAAGGAGTTTTATTACGTTTTTTTAAAAGCATGTGAGACAGAGGCTGAATGGTAGAAACAAGCTGTTAAAAAAAGAAAAATACATGCCGGTGACGCTTCGTGGAGCTGGCGAGCCTCGCCTGCCCCGCGACTGAGCTTGCGGTCGCCCCGGTTCTCTAGTAGACCCGGGCGTGGGACACCTGGGATCTCTGCCACTGAAAAGGCGCTATAGAAATGCAAGGAATTATTATTTTAATAAAATTGTCTCATTTGGGAGCGAGCTTCTGCGCTGCCTCTGTCGTCGGAGCCCGGGTTTGCCACGGCAAAGTCTGTAATCAGAGAAAAATAACAGCTTTGTTGAGGGTTAGAATATATCATTGGCTAATGTGTGTGGTTTTCTTTTTAAATAATGCTAAGGATTGGAATAATTAAAGAGTGAGAAATAACTCATCTTTCCTCTCTCCTCTCCATTCGGCATTGTCTTATTTCAGGGCGGAAAGCGCGCTTTTCGGCAGAGCTGGTTAGTTTTTAATGCGGGCTTTTTTTCTCACCCGCCGTTCCCTCCGCTCCGGTCTGATTCGCAAATCCCTAAACTGGCACAAACCGGGAAACTTGCGGCCGGCCCTTCTTCTCCCCGAGTTGGAAACAGCCCTCTCCTCTTCCCTCCCCCGCCTCTGAGCCCTGACCCACTGCCTGGTTTGCGCTAGAGCCGTTTAAAAAAGAAAGAAAGGAAGAAAGGAGCCGGGCTCTGGTACCCCGATGCCAGCCGAGGGCGCGTTTCCCAGGCGGCGGGCTAGTGGGAGAGTCAAACCCGGGTGTGGGGAAGCAGCCTCACTGCCTACTCTGCATCGTCTCCCCTAAAAAGGATCAAATATTTCTACAGATCGCCTGCCCAGAGGGCTCAGATCCCTTGTCATATTTTAAATTAAACTGAACAGTTCTTTCGTTCCAGCCCCATATGCAATAGGAAAAGAAAATTTGGTCCTGGAGAGCCCGACTTGGCAACCCTGTGCCCTTGATAGAGGAGAGGGCTGCCCACTTGGGCTGGGCCTGGCATCCAGCCCCAGAGGAGTGCTCTTGCCACTGGCCACAGGGCCTGGATTTGGGAAGGAAGAACAGGGTCCAGGGCCAGTGGCTGGGCACGGCCGGGAGAGATGTGAGAGTTGGGGAAAGGACTTTCTATCAGGGCTGCAGAAGTTCCCTCTGGGCTGGTGGTAGGGGGCTGGTTGTAGGGGGCAGGTGGTAGGCGAGGTGGCTGCGGTAGCCCTTCCCCCAGGTGTAGGGTAGACCATTTAGAAAGGAAAGGGGATCCTGAAGTGCCTGGGGAAGAAACAGCTTCCTATGAGAAAGGAATGGGAAAAATGGGCAAGAAATGGGCATAGGGGCTTGTGCCTACAGACACCAGTGGCTGTGAAGTGCCTTTGAGTTGGAAAGGGAGCTTTTTATTTATTTGCTTCAGGTATTTTTCATTAAATGTGTTTGTTTCCCTTTTATTTTCCTTGTTATTTGGTCCTTAGACTTTTCAGCGATCCCTTGTATTCATTCGTCTTTTTACATAAGTAGAAACTTTTTTTTCCTCCTTAGAGAGATACTGTGGGAGGTATTTTGCCTTCAGTGCTTTCTCTTTCCTGCTTTTTTTAAAATTTAATTTTAAAATTATAAAGTAAATTTAGTGCTAGTGAAAGTGAGGGGGGAACCAGCTGGGGCTGGAGCCAGGGAAGGGATAGGCAGAGGCAGGGTTCTGCCTCCGTTCACAAGGCAGCCCCGCCCCAGGACCCCAGGCCCAGCCTAGTGCCGCTTGCTCATTCTCTCTGCTCCCTTCTCTTGATGCCATTCTGCTCCCCTCACTTCCCTGCAGGGCTCTCATGGACAGGGATGGGGACAGTGTGTCCCAATAGGTGCCCGTTCTCCCTTTGGGAACCCCCGGCTCTGCAGAGTCACTTTCCCTCATGACCTACATACTGAGGCCCCCCCATTCCCCGCCTGCCAGGCGAGCAGGGTGAGAGGAGGGGCCCTTGCTCCCCTCAGACACTAAGACTGTTTGGCTTTCAGCTTGGTGGGTCCTGTTTGTCCCCCCATATATGCCCTGCTAGTCTGCTACACCTGCTGCACAGTTGGTTGCCCTGTTGATGGGATCAGAGTTGGGCAGGCATGGAGAGAAGACACACACACACACACACACACGCACACACACACAAGCACTCTGCAGCAATGAGGATGAGACGGGCTTCTGTTTGCCACATATTTTTGTGGTCCCATGAATAGCACACTTTGCTCTATAACACATGTATGCACATAGGTGTTTGACGCTACTGGTGTAACCAGGAGGTATTTCTAAGCCATATAACTTATGAGAACTGTATAGCTTAAAAATTTAAGGCCTATTCAGTGGTGCTGAAAATGTTTATTTCTTAATCTGGGTGGGGTTACATGGGTGTGTTCACTTTGTGAAAGTGTATCAAGCGGCATAACTTACAATGTGCGCACTTTTTATACATGCCTTGCTTCAGTTAAAAAGTTTACTTAAAAAAAAAAGAAGTCTCAGTCTCAAAGCTAAAGAAAAGCCTATGCATTACAAAATAATAATAAAAATTTAAATAAAAATTTCCTCCTCCCGCTTGCTTTGCTCAGTCCTGCCTGGTAGGAATGGTGGGAGGGCTTGTAAAAAATAGCGGGCTGATATAAAAGCTAGCAGGCGTGTGGTCCAAGAGGCGTCCTGACCCGTCCACACGTGTGGAGTGCCTGGAAACCACCTACAGACAGGTAGAGAGGTAGGACTTTAACATCTCAGGACTAAAGGATAAGAAATAGTAAAGAGTAAGTTACTTGCCAGTTACATTTTGCTGTCAACATCTGGAAAGCAAAATTGCAGCTGTTCTCTCTGCCCCCGCCCCCCCTCCCCATTGCCCCCTCTTGTTTTTTTTCTGCACACTTAAATTTTTTATACTCTTGCCATCCATACTTCGGTTTTCTGCACTGTTAAAACATTTCCATGTCTCTGTTCAATTTGGGTTGTTGGGTTTGAGCTTTTTTTTTTTTTTTTAAATGTATCTTATAGTCTGACAGTATAGTTTTTGGAGGGATTTATTTGAACAGGCCCAGGAGCCATTGATAATCCCCTCCCTTTTCTTTCACCCTCTCTGTCTTTCCAGAACTGTTCAGGCCAGCAGTGAGGGGGAGGACGCTCGGCAGCCCTTGCCCGGCTCCTTCCTTTCGCCTCTGTTTCTCCGGGCAGGTACTGACAGCTTCGCCCTCCATGGACCTTCTGCGGTGTTTTTGTTTTCTCTTCGCCCCCCAAAAATATTTGAACCAAAAAGCCTCTTTTTTTTTTCCTCCACCCACAGCAAACTGAAAGGGCTAGTGAACCGTGATTCAACAGAGCGAGGGCGCCTCTTTTCTTCCTTAGCATTAATTAACTCAAGTTCGTTAGGACGTTGGGTCTGTCGCCCACAGTTTTCTCTTGTGTGTGCTGAATCGGGTCATAGAGGGAGACTTCCCGTGCAAACAGTTTGTGTTGGAGCTGAAGGACGCAGAGGGGGAGAGAGGGTGAGAAAGAAAGGGAGCCGGGGAGGGACGGAGTGTGGCCGAGGGGTGGGCATGGTCCGAGCTCCTCCAGGCACCCCTGTGCCAGGCTCTGTAGGGGCTAGACACCAGGGAAGTGAGGATTCTTGGGTTTCTTGGGCAATGATCCTGATAATAAAATAATTGGGGGAACAATGCAATTTGAGGAATTGAAAAATGACCTCTTTCCAGCTCCTAAAATTTTACATTTTGGGGTTCTGGCCACTATCTGTGGCTGAAGCAACTGCCAGAAAGAGGTTCCCTCAGGGGTGAGGGTGCCAGGCCGATCTGAGGGCAGGGGGTGAGGAGAAATGCTTCCTTGCTCCTTGTCTCTCCTGTGGCAGAGGAAACAGAACTGGTAAAATGGGGAGGGGGGTATCTGAACTGATCCTGATGGAGCTCTTGCAGAGGGGCTGGGAAGGCCGCTGCCTTTTGGGTTTGTCACCTTGCCCTGAGCCCCCTACCCAGGAGGGGATTTGCTGTGGTGCCTGGGGGGAGTTTTCAACATTTTGCCATTTGCTCTGGCCTTCTCTCTAGCCTTCCAGATATTTTCACGGTGTGCTGGGCACAGACCTCATCTTCACACGCTGGTCTCTCTTTGCTTTGTCTTTTGTCACTTTTTCAGTTCTTCTTCAGAAAAAGTTGTGAAGCTGGCCTGTGTGGTTCTTCCCTCTTCTCAGGCCCTTGGCCACCATGAAGTGACACTTCCCAAGCTGGTTAGGTGTGTGAGGCTCTGCACTTCTCTTGCCCCCAGAAGCAACTTTGCTGTCCTCCGTCCTGCACGCACTTCGGAGGGTTTCATCCCTGTGCAGCCCACTGGCTGGAAAAGATGGCTTTGGCCTTCCTGGCTTTTACTTCTATTTGGTGACACGAGGAAGTTTCAAGCTAAATAATGAATTAAAGACTAGGGTTTTTGTTTCCCATTCCTCATAGAGGATGAGATGAAAGTAAACAATTTCCAGTTGCCCTAGAGAGAATAGATTCTCTCCCTCAATATCCCCATTCCTACCCTATTTTATTCGGTGCCAAGAGGGTAAGGGAGATGTGCCTGGAGCAGAGGAGCATTTGGAGCCAGAACGAGGCTGCATGTTGGCCCGATCCCAGGCCACCGCTCCCGGTTTGTAGTCTGGAGGAGAAAAGGAAGGGGGGTGCGGTTTACAGGAGAGAAGTGTGCCGCCTGGCTGTGAGGCAGACCCTGTCCTAGACCCAGCACCGGGGTGTGGGGTGAATCCATTCAGCCAGCATGAGGACACTAGAAAGAAACTACGCAAAGCCGCCTTTCCTGAGCGGAGGAAAACAGGCCCAAGTCAGCCAAAAACCCGCTTTGTCCAAATTATCCGAGCTCCCTCGCAAAGTGCATTTTCCGGTTTCCATTCCTGGAGTTTCCAGACTCTTGGTGATTCTGCTCTGACTGCAGAGCCCCTTCCCACTGGCCCCCAGCCGAGGGGAGGCCCCACCCTCCTCTAGGATAAGCAGCAGGGCCCCTTCCTGGGCTGGGGCTGCCGGGTGCTGCCGCCGCGTCCTGTCTACAGTTCCTTTCCCATCTCTGGCCGCTTGGCCACTGTCTTCTCTTCTTGTGGCCTTCCATGAAGCAGCGATAATCTTGGGACACGATGGGAGATCTCAGGGTTATGAAGTCGGCTTCTTTTGGTTCAGACCAAGGCTGAATTATAAAATTCCAACAATTGGGCAAACTAATTGGGGCTCTGTTTGCAGCCTTTTTAATTTCCCATATCCTTTCTCATTCAGGCTGCAGATATGCTGTAATAAAATGGATACTGGAATATCTGGTCATTTCTGTGAAGTTTTGTCAGTTATTTGCTCTAATTGCTTGTAGTTACCCAGATCAACATGGGCCCAAGTGTCCTGGATCTGAAAGAATAAATCTGGGCCTTAAAGCCAGCAGGGTGTGGACAAATAGGATTTTTTTTTTTTAAGATAAAGAAGCCTCCTAAAAGTGGCTCTGTCTTAAAATATATGCTTCTAGATGTTTATGCGTCTAGATGTTGCACTATAGGTAGGTGCGGGCAGGTTGCAAAACCTATCTCAGTCTGGGAAGATTATTTTGTTTCCTTGAAGAATTTTTAATCCTGTATATGTGAGTGAGGTATTGTACATGTTTTCCTAGTTTTCCTCAAATAATCCGTAAGGCCTCAGTGCACAGGACTGTTGTGTGGCGTTTTTGAAGACCGTGCATTTCTTCTCATAGAGAAGTGGTCATTTTTCTTAACTGGGTTTTCTTCTTCTGCCGCGGCGCAGAGCCCTTTTCTGTCTTTTTATTTTTCCTTCTCTGCTGTTCTGTTTCTCTCTATCTTTGTCCTTCTTTCTTTGCAGTTGTGGACTCAGCTTGGCACTCTTTCTCCAGGTTTGGCTTTTTTTCTCTTTTTCGTTCTCCTGTCTATTTCTCTTTCTCTGTGGCCTTTTCAGTCTTTTTCTGTTGGGGGTATGTTTCTCCTAGTGATGGCTGAAACTGGCATGGGTATGTATTTTAGAAATGTTTCAGTGAAAACTGTTGCTTTTTTTTTTTAACCGAATACTATGTACTCAACAATAAAAGAGAGAGGCTTTTCTTCCACAAAGGCAGCAAAATCCCTTTCCACAAACCAAAAGCCTGTATGAATTTTTAAAAGTCTTATGGCTTCTCGATGACTTTTCTCTCCAATGGGGGAAATACCTTTGCCCACAATGTTTCCTCCTTTTCCTTTTCTCCCTGTCCTTTTTATTTTATTTTTTTTTTTACCCTCCCTCTTACCAGCATCACTGGCTTCCTTTCTCCATTTCCCAAGTCCTTCTACTCTGTTGCCTGCATGTCCCCTCGCTCTTTCCATCACCTGAACTCTTATACTTGCCGGTGACTCAGACCTGGAGAAGCCTTGAATCCTCTGAGGGATTTTTTGTCTTGATTCTGGTCTTTGGTGTGGGATGTAAAGCGGTCTGATCTCATGCCTGGGGCTGGAGGGGAAAAGGGAAGGAGCCTGGGCCCAGGACAGGTAATCTTCCAACAGGAGCCTCCACTCTCTTAACAAAAGGGGGACAGTTTCCTTTTGTCTGGGGCTCACGAGGGGCGTGTCTGGGCTGATGGCCGCCACCAGTGGCATGCAAGAAGAGGGGGCCCACAGTGGAGGATGCTTGAAATGTTTCTAATGGAACCTGAGCAATTCCTCTGTGTGCGCCCACGGTAGGAGGCAGAGGGAGGGAGGGAGGGAGGGAGAGAGAAATAGAGAGAGACCTTCTCATCTCCCTAAGCATCAGAATATCCTGGCCCCTCCTCCAGAAAGGCCTTCCCCACTGGGAGCCAGCAGCCCATAGAGAGAATGGGGTAAGGGGAAAGTATTTGCTTGAGAATCTTCTGCCCACCTGCAAGGTTATAGCCACTGGCAAGAGAAGGACAATTGACAATTGTTCTCCCTCCTACTTTCTGCCCTGGGAAAGGCCTGTTGCTCCTTCTGTTACGAGAGCCTTGAGGGGGTGCTTGGGGCTCTTTGTGGGTCCCGGAGGCTCTATTGAGACACTCTTCTGCCGCTTTTCCTCTGATCCCTCCACCACTCCATAGAGTTTTGACCCCCACCCCCTCTCCAGGAGCGAATCATGCATCTTGTCCTGTTTTCCTAACTTCTACATGGATTTTTCCATCTGTCATCTCCCAGCTGTGGCACTGGTACTGCCCCTACCTCTATCCCTGACCCAGGTGTACCACCAGATTCAGATTCAACCCATGTCAAGCGCATCTATTCTACTGTGGCACTGTGGTCTGTGAAGCAGAACATGCCAGGATTCTCCAGGAGGCTCGTGTTGGCCATTTTCTGTTTGGTATCTAATACTTGGTATAAATCAGAATACAAGAAAAACGCCCCCATGCTAGATATAAATTCATTTGTAGTTTTTAATGGCCTCATCTTGACTTTAGAAAGTGAAATTGTTTCTGCAAGGAGGAGAGGCAGGATTTGGTACCTTATGTCATGTCGCTAAGCTAACATCTTTTGAAGCTGGTTATTAACATGATGTGAATTATTGGACACCACCCTAAGAGGCCTGTCTCTGATAACACCTGCCTTCTTTACTCTCACCTCTAACTGTTTCTCTCAGGGGTCAGCCGTGAGCTCAGTTCACTTGAAATGGATCGTTCGGGGCACAGACTGGGGTCCCAGGTGTTGGGCAGCCCCTTTCCCATTGTCAGGGTTCAGCGCCAGCCCAGGGCTGGATGTTTTATTTTGGCACGCCCCAGGTGCTCTTCTGGGAACCTTTCTGCCAACATAAAGGCCACAAAGCACAGGGTTTCAGTTGGGGAAGAAAGGGGCATGAGTGAGCAGTGACCTTTTTTCCATTGCCAGCTGAGGACTGAGCCTCGCTGGGGGAGAGGGCGGCTGTAGGGATCGGGTTCTGAATAGATTTGGATCCCTTTCTCCTGTCTGCATCCACATCATTCCTCCTCTGCTTTTCCTTTCATATCACATCTATTTCCTTCTTACTGCTTTTCAAAGGCCTCAAGCATGACTGCACCATAGCTCTTACTGGAAAGACCCCCTCAGAGTTGGGACTCCCCTCCCCACCCTTTCCTCCTGCTGTGAGGAAGGTCCCAAGTGGAGGACCACAGCAGGGGCTCTCCAGTGGGTCTCTTCTCTGTGACTTGATTTTCCCCAGGTGACCTGCTTTTCATAGAGCTCTTTGCTTTGTTTTTTCTTGTGTCTTTCCTTAGCTGTCTTTTCATTTGGGTTTCTCATCTTATACTTTTGTACTTTGCACTGCTAGGGTTTAGGCCCTTTAGTCTGAATTGATTTGGGAGACAGGTAAGAAAATTAATCTCAGGTCAATTGGAGAGAGCAAATCTGGAGGAAGCAAAGAATTAAATATCTGGGCAGTGGTGGGGGAGTTGGTCAGATTCATTGCCTCTGCTCAGAGGTAGTGTCCATCTTTTTGCCTTTGTCACTTCTCCCCGGGTCTGGCTGTTGTTTGTGGCTGCGTGTAGAGCTTGTCAGGCGGAGTGCTGTGACAGGAGGCTATTTTAATAAACTGTTGCAGTTTCTCGAGCCGAGCTGTGTTGCGTTGGCATCCCTCGTCACCGCTAATGGAGCGTGCGTGGCTGGGTGTGGGCCGAAGGAGAAGGCTGAGCTTGCTAGGGGCTGGGGGAAAAGGGGGGAATGTGTGGGGTGCTGGCCTCCCCCTTGTCTGAGAGTGCTCTTTCACCAGCTAGACCTGGGGGCATCATGGGGTGGCCGTACCCACGGCGCCAGGTCCCTGCCCGGGAAGTACTGTTGGCATGGACACTTTCGGAGCTCTCTTTCTTCTTATTGCTATTCATAGCACCACAGGCTCATGTGTATGTGGCCGGGGAGGAAAACTTCCACTCGCCCCTGTGTGCTCCATAGTAAAAAAAAAAAAAAGAAAAGAAATAGAAACAGAAAAAGAGAGAGTGTGCAGGCCAGAGAGAAAGACTGAAACCAAAACACAGAGAGAAGGCGCAGCTGCTTCCCCAAGGCCTTCTGGGGCTCCCGCCCGCCAGCCCGCCCGGAGTCAGGCCTTTATTTATTTATTTTTCAGGCTTAAAAAAAAATTTCGAGTCTTCCACAATCCCAGTTTCCCCCCCCCACTGCCCCACCCCACCCCCAGATTTGCTGGGTGGCTGCTGCCAAATGGACCCGAGTGGGAGCCTGGAATGAAAAATTCATAACTGCTGGACTTTGCTTGTTCATTAGACGTGAACTTGTCGATTGGGCAAATTGTTTTTGGTCTCCAACTGCCGGGGGCTCTCCCCACCCTCCCGGCTCGCCCGGTTCCCTCCTCCCCTTGGGCACAGCCATTGGCTGCTCACGGATGTCTCTTTGCCAAATAGGTGGATCCTTCTCTCTCTCTCTCTCTCTGTCTCTCTCTCTCTCTCTCTCTCTCTCTCCCTCCCTCCCTCTTCCTCTCTCTCCCTCCCCCCCCTTTTTTACTGGCTTGGCACAAGCAAATGGATGGGGATTGAGCCTGAAAGGAGAGAAAGAGGGAGTTTGAGAGAGAGAAAAGGAGCAAAAAAACACCCCAAAATCCAACCAGCGCACACACACGCGCACACTCACACACACGCCCCATCCCATCCACGTCCTCCCTCGATTCTCGATCTCTCCCTCCCCCCTTCTTCCTTTCCTCCCTCCCTCGCTCCCTCTCTCTCTTTTGCACGCGTCTGCCAGCAACGGTCTGCAGCCGGTCAGAACTCGTCCTCTTCCCCGGGAATCTGCGAGCTCCCCCTTTTCCTCCGATCAGGCGGAGGGAGGCAGCTCGAAGTTTACACCCCTGTGCCGCTGCCAAAGCCGAAAGCCTTTTTCTTCAGCTGCCGCTTTTTCCCTCCTGGGTTTTGTTTTTGTTTTTGTTTTGCACGGGGTGGGGTGGGGTGCGTTGTTGGTTGCAGGGAGATGGTGGGAGGCTGGTTTTGATTTTTAAATTTTGCATTTTTTTTTTTAAACTAGAAGAGGATGCACAGGGGAAGAAATTGAAAAAAAATTTTTTTGTTGGCTTTTGTTTACCTGGCGTGTGTGGCAACCGGCTCGCTCCCTCTCTCTGCTTGCTATCCCTGACCTTTCTTTCTTTTTGCTCCTTTTCAAAAAAAAAAATATTAATTTCCCCCTTCTGTGCAATGGAGCATGGGGGGGGGGAGAAGGGGGAAGGGTTTGAGAATCCACCCAAGCCCGGCCCCCATTCCCCAGAACACCAATAATAACCCCCTTTAAAACATTTACCTTCCTCCCCTGCTCCTCCTCCTCCCCCCTCCCCCAACCCGCCCCCAACTCACAACTCTGTTGAGTCCAGAATCTCAGAATCGGGCGTTGGGCTTTGCCGGGTGCTTCAGATCAATGGTAATTATTTAATTTTTTCCAGTTTTATTTTTGTAAACAGAAATCAATTATTATTTAAACTTCAAACAAGCAAACAACCAAAAAAAAAAAAAAAAAAAACAAACAAAACCGAGAGAGCCCATCCCTCTGTCACCTGACTGAGTGGGAAAGAGGGTGAAGGGGTTGTGGGAGGCTGGGGAAGGGGTCGCAAGAAGACCCGTGTAGCTTTTAACCCTAATGTGGCCGAGACAAGCACCTTATTTGTGCTAACAAGAAGTGTTTTGTTCATTATTACTGTGATTAACATTAGCACTGGTGTCGATAACAAAGCTGAAATCACATATTTAGGATTTAGGTCTGATTAAAAAATGCTGGGGTGGATGTTCCAACTGGATCAGGAGAAAAGAAAATGAAAACAGCCTGGGGAGAGGGAAGCCTGATCTGTTTCCTCACTCGCTTGCTCGTGGATGTCATTTTCTCTCTTCTTGGGGGTGGCCAAAAACCGACCGGTGTCGGGGACCAGAGGCAGCCCCGCACGCCCCCGCATGTGCATCCACGGGCGTCTGTGCAGACGGACATCGCACCGGGGCGAGCTGACAGGAGTTCACGGCTGCGATAGAACATGGAGATGTCATGGGCGCGACAGAGCCTGGCGGGGATACCAGCAGCGTGTGTGTGTGGACGGCAACGTTGTCTGTGCGCGTGTGTGTGAGTGAGTGAGGGAGAGAGAGAGAGAATAGGTGTGTGTACAGGCTCCTGGTGCCTCTGTCTGGCTGCTGAGGCTGAGATGGGAGCAAGTGGCTGGCGAAGCTGGTGGTGGCTTCAAACCACACTTTTGTAGAACAATCGCAAGAGAAAATTGTTGGGGGGAGGGAGGAGGAGGAGAAGGCGGTTTTCCTTGTGCCCCCCCCTCTAACGCTGCTTTTCTCCTTCTCTCTTTCCCCCTCATCCCGTCTTCCCCTCCTCCCGTCCTCCCTCGCCCCGCATGCTCCCGGCTTGCCGCCTGCAGGATGAGTTCCACCCGTTCATCGAGGCACTGCTGCCTCACGTCCGCGCTTTCTCCTACACCTGGTTCAACCTGCAGGCGCGGAAGCGCAAGTACTTCAAGAAGCACGAGAAGCGGATGTCGAAGGACGAGGAGCGGGCGGTGAAGGACGAGCTGCTGGGCGAGAAGCCCGAGATCAAGCAGAAGTGGGCATCCCGGCTGCTGGCCAAGCTGCGCAAAGACATCCGGCCCGAGTTCCGCGAGGACTTTGTGCTGACCATCACGGGCAAGAAGCCCCCCTGCTGCGTGCTCTCGAACCCCGACCAGAAGGGCAAGATCCGGCGGATTGACTGCCTGCGCCAGGCTGACAAGGTGTGGCGGCTGGACCTGGTCATGGTGATTTTGTTTAAGGGGATCCCCCTGGAAAGTACTGATGGGGAGCGGCTCTACAAGTCGCCTCAGTGCTCGAACCCCGGCCTGTGCGTCCAGCCACATCACATTGGAGTCACAATCAAAGAACTGGATCTTTATCTGGCTTACTTTGTCCACACTCCGGGTAGGTCGTTCTCAACCTTTTTTCCCCCTCATTTTGTTTTACTTGCTGGCATTTGTTCTGTTTATTGTTCCGCTTATTTCCAAGCGATAACTCGCCACGGGCCTAACTGGTGTTATGCCCATCCTGCTGGGCCTGCAACACGTTCTATGTGCCCTTTTCCTTTTTTCCGTCTTCTGTCTCCCCCGACCTGCTCTCTTCTTCCTCCTCTGCCCCCTGGCCATGTTACTGACTTTGTGTATCTCCATCTTTGGAGGACTCGTCTGATCAGAAAGATGCTGCAGGTCTTAGGATTGGGGACATGATGCCCCCAGAATTATCCATGATGGTGAGAGTTTGAGACGAAGAACGACAACAGCAAACCAATCATTGCTCTTATTAAATAAGTCAGAAGAAGTATTGAGGGGCAGGTGTTAGTTTTCCTGCAGCTTCACCTCAAGTCCCAGGAAAAACCAGGTTTGGTACAAGCGGGATGGGCAGCAGTTTGGTGGAGAGAAGGGGCATGTGAAACCCTGGGATATGAGACTGAATGAATAGAAAAGAGGAGAGAAGACGGTAGTGGGCAGATTCTGCGGCCTAGATGCTAAGGCGGGAGCTGTTTTAGCTGGGATTTGGCTGTCAGAGAGTATGAAAGTAATTTGATTTCGTACAGAGTGAAAACAAGCACGAGATCCTTTGAGCTCTTTCCCTTCTCCTTATTACAGCTAAAGTGGCAAGGCCTCAGGATGGATGCCCGCAGCCCTGACACTCTGCTGGGGGGCAGAGCGGCTTTCTCAGGGCGCAGGCATGGCAGGGAGCAGCGTTGCTGTGGAAGAGGTCTTAAACAAGCAAACAAACAAACAAAAAACTCTGTAAAATCTCCTTTTCCTTTTTTGTTCCAAGTAGTTCTGCTTCTCCTCTTCGCTTTTCCAGTTTTACCCTGCATTTTGGGTCAGGGTGGTTTAGTTCTCCTCCTCTGTTCCTTTTTTTGCCTTTACTCTTTCCCTTTTTATAATTTCTTTCCGCTTTTGTTTTCTTACAAATTGAAACAGAGATGGCTGGTTAATTTTTAGCCTCCACTCAGCTACGCCCAATTTACTGCCGCCTTTGAAACCTAAACGGGCGGCACTCTGTGATTAAGCAAGGCAGAAGTGTGTTTACATTATGCCCAACCAACTTGTAATGAGAGGGCTACCAAACCTTTCTCTCTCTCTGTGTGTGTGTGTGTGTGTGTGTGTGTGTGTGTGTGTTTCCTTTCCACCATTCCAGTATTTTTTCCCCTTCATTTCCCTTCTTCCTCTCTTTATGCGAATGTGAGAGAACGTGGCTTAACTTCAACTCTTGTAAAGGTTGTTTCCCGCGAGTGTGTGTCTCTGTGTCTTCCTTCCTGTTCATTCACAAAAAAGAAAAGCAACTCACAATGGCTGTGGTCACCCCCTTGGCTGTTTGGGAAGTTGGGAGGAATGATATAACTGGATCTAGAAATAAAATTGGGTTTGGGGGTGCTTTCAGCACTGCGTCAGGAATGTAATCTAGACTAGAGTACGCCCTGAGTTTATATGTTGGAGGACTGTGAAGAGGAGAAGGTGCTATTGGAATTCTTGTCCTGAGAGGTTGTTCTGGTAACTGGTTAGAAGCAGGGGACACCACTCTCACCGCTCCCCCATTCCTACCTACTTCTGTGGATCTTTCTAGGCCTGAACCTAGCACTGTGTGGCCATCTCGACCCCTCACGCAGAAGGGCCAGGTGCCAGTCATTCCCCCTTCCTTCAGCTTGAATTTTTTCTTTCGTCTTTTTTCTTTTTCGAAAAGAGACTGAGAGGGGAAAAAAAGTTATCCCCTCATTCTCTGTCTATACAGCAAGCCAGAGTGGGGAGGGTGTGTGCCTAGTGGTGTTGGAGGTGACTGGTGGCTTGCAGAAAGAAGACTTGGAGCCTTGAGCTTCCCAGTGTGGCCATCAGATAGCTCCTGTGCAAGGGGGTTCTGCACCTTCCAATTTTAGAACCAGGGGCTTGAAGGTAGGATGAAAAGTGTGTGAGAAGGAGACCGTGCCCCCCCATGTCTCTCTGACAGCTTATGAGATCATTTGCCCAGGAATATTAGTGAATTCATACCCTATCCCATGCAGCCAAGGCCACTTCTGTGGGCTGGGGCTGAGGCCGAGTCTCCTCTGCAAAAGCAGAGTAGGGAACTAAGGGTGTAT
Source organism: Cacajao melanocephalus (assembly GCA_963573385.1). Taxonomy (NCBI): domain Eukaryota; kingdom Metazoa; phylum Chordata; class Mammalia; order Primates; family Pitheciidae; genus Cacajao; species Cacajao melanocephalus. The sequence goes on along the minus strand of CAUYLG010055779.1, from coordinate 86,453 downwards.
TTTCTATTATTCAGGACGGAGACTCCAGATAATTTCAGTGAAGTTGGGTTTTTCTCACTGGAATTGCTTTAGTTTGAGCGTGCCTTCCTGAAGTGAGTTGGGGTGAGTTGTTGCAGCTTGGGCTACCACTGGGCCGCATTGCTTGTTCCTCTTTGGAGTTGTGCCGGGTGGTCTTGAGATGGCGCAGAGCAGGCATGGCTTCCTCCTTGAGCTGCCCCACTTTGCTAGAAAATGTCTTCTGCAGCTGAGCCACCAAACAGCATCGATCTGTGGGCACCACTTTCCACATGCCCATGCCTACCAGACACACTCAGCAGAGCTGTCACTTGCTCCTTCCTCCCAGGGTGATAAACTGGGAACAGGGCCGGAATGGCACAGGCTTAGACAAGACTTGCTTTGGACTCTGAAAGAATTGTTTGTCCTTCCCTTAAGATGTGGCTGAAGAGCCAGATCTTGGCTGGGCTGGTGGTCCTGGGTTTGATGACAGTAACGTTGATGTGGTGGTAAATGTAGGGGTGTGGCTTTGCTCCCAGGTGCCATCATCACCCATGGCCTTCTTGGATCCTTGTTATGTCCCAGATGAAGCTTTAAGAGATGACAAATTTGAGAGGGAAGAAAGGACGTGTGTTTGGAGTCAAAGCTCCACTCCCAGAATACTGGGTCCAAATACAGAATACTGGGTCCAAAAGGCCGCCATGAGGCGGGCTTTCTGGTTGGGAAGGAGTCTCTCCATGTGTCTTTCTGTGTTTAGGAAGGGAGGTTGAGGCAGGGCAGGGTCAGAGAGCACTGCCATGGGGAGCAGGGTGTCCATTTCCTGGTGATACCTTCCATCCAAAGGGGGTGTCCTGGAACAGGTAGCCGGGGATGGTGTGACTGGGGAGGGCCAGGAGAGAGACCTCTGCTTATGTGAGGAAGGACAGCTGAGCTGGCCTAGAAGCACCGTTAGACTATCTCCAAAGTTTCTGCAGCACCCTGAAGGTGAACTAGCGCTTTCAGACCTTCCCTGACACCTAAGCCTTGGTCCTAGGAAAGAAAAAAATGAATCCAAAACTAATAAAATACTTGAGCGAATTTTGTCAGCGTCTCTCTCTGTCAGATCCCTCCAGTATGCCTGCAGTGGAATCCTCACAAAGTCCCGGTATTTGAGTGGTGGCTCTTTTCTTTATCTAAACTCTTTCCTGATGGAGAGCTTCCCACATAGAAGGAACCCCTGTGCACCCACCACCAGTGCCAGCAATCACCAGATCATGGCCAGTCTCAATTCAACCATCCTCCCAACTGCCCACCCACGCTGAGTTATTTAGAAGATCCAGGCATTATAGCTTTTCATCTATAAATGTTTTTGTGCACATCTCTAAAGATAAGGATTCTTGCAAAACCCAACCACAATACCACTATCATACACATTAAAAAATCAGCAATTTTTTTTAGTATTATCAGCTACCTGGTTAATGTTAATTTTTTGTTTATAGTTTGTTTGAATCAGGATTCAGATAGGGTCCACCCTGCATTACAATGGGTTGATCAGTCTCTGAAGACTCATCATAATCTCTAGGTGGTTCTCTTCCTCTTCCTTAGTCTTGATTTCTTTTCTGGCAGTTGTCTGTCTTGTGAGGTTTCCTCAGCTGGACTCTGCGGCTGCGCTGCCCTGCGTGTGCTGCTCTGAGAGCAGATTCAGGTCCCAGGACAGCCAAGCTTGGCCTTACCTGTCACAGGAAATGGGTTAGCACCCAAGGATTTGTCTAAGTGAACTTTTTCACCTGTGGGGTTGCCTTCTCAGGCTGCCTGCTCAGGTTGCCTTCTCAGCTTCTTGGTTTCAGCACTCTAGTTTAGGGCTTGGGGCCTTGTAGCAAGCACTAGTTTTCAGGTCTGAGGAGGGCTGCCCATCCATGTCCTTCCTTGGCCGTGGAGGGCATTGTTCAGCTGTGTGCATATTGCAAAGACGGGGCTGGTGCCAGCGAAGTTCCCCAAGCCTTCGCTGGATACCCAACCCACTGTTGGCTCTGGGGTGAGTATGTGGGAGGGTCCACAAGAGTACCCACCACTTTCTCTGGGTCCATCCCCACCGTGTACCCTGTGCCACCTCATCCATCGCCTCCTTTTTCAAGGTCTAGAAATGCCACTGGTCTGCATCTTTGAGGCAGCGCCATCTGGTGCCAGGGCTGACAAAGACCGCAGGGCCTTGGAACTGATGCCTAAAATTAGCAGGATCTACAGATTATCTTTTAACCCAATGTAGGGTCCCCTTTAGATCATTCTGGAAGAGGTGTCACTGTTGTTCAAAGGTCAGATTTGGTTGTTGTAAAATTCTTCCATTCTTCTATGTCTAGCTCATAGGATGGTTCCAGGGATTAAACCTGCTAATATGTAAAGATACTGGCATGTAGCAGGACGGCAGCTGCTGTGATTAGGAACAATTCTTATGATTTAGGGAGCTCATGACTGACCCTCTGTCCCTTTACTTGTTGGTCTTGTTTTTATCTTAAGGGATGACCCAGGTGAAAGCTGATTTTTTCGTAACAGGACAGCATTTGAAATGCCAAAGGCAGCTCTTATGTCTCCCTTCCACCCTTCTCCCCAGAAAGCTATCTCCTCTCCAGCCTGAATATCACCAGTCCCTAATGCCTCCCACATTTCACATGGCTCCTAGTGCCCTTGCCATTTTGGTTACCACCTCCTGGAGGCCCTCTGGTTTGTTTAAGTCCCTCTGATTTGTAAAATTTCTGAAACTGGAGTGTTCAGAATTTAACACAGAAACTCCAAGCATGATCAGATCCTAGCCAACCATGATGGCTACATAATCTTCAGTGCCTTCCAGCTACACACTGTGCAGGGCTCAGTGCAAAATGAAAATGTGGGGCTCCTTGTTCAAAATTTTTAGGAATGACAGCACGACATCAGAGCATTTAACCAAGCGTGGGTGGCACGCAGGTTGCACACCTGTGAAGCTGGCCCAGGCCACCTTTGCTTTGGACATTCTGTGTCTGTTAATACCACTTGGGGTGCTGGGTCTGGGTGGTGTGAAACAATGATGGGGCTCAGGCTGGCCTCAGAGGGGGGCATGACCCCAAAGAGGAGAACAGAAATGCCCAAACACAATCCTTGTGCTTGGGCTTGGTCTTATTCTCAGACTCCTTTGACCACCTACTCTTGTCCCTTTTGTTCATAGCGCTGTCCACCCAACCAGCAAAGAGCCCCCATTGCCTACAATATGCAGGAGGTACCTCAGTAGAGCACTTGCTCTGCTGGCTGAACTGGAAGCTGTGGCATGAGGGGAAAAAGAGTCACCCTTGTCGGAGCTTGAGCCGGAAAAGCACCGACTGTGAATGAGCCAGAGGGGACCTAGAGGCCTGGTCCCATAATTATGGGCATGGTGACCAGCTGTGCTCCATTGCTGACCCAGAGGAAACAGGGCTACTCTGCAACAGGAGGGCTAGGGTCCAGAGGCGCAGAAGGACTTCCTGAGAACTTGGTTTAGTTTTTGGTGCTTCCAAGCATGGTAGAATTTCCTTTATCCATGAAATACACACTCAGTGAACTTGCTGTGAGCAAGGCGCTGGCCTAGGGGTTCCTAGATCTCTAAGAATAAGAGAGTCTTGCATGTGCCCCAGCAGGCTTTGGGTAAATGTCTTCTGGAAGATGTCTTGAAGTCTCCCTCCCATAGGCATAGGCGTGAACTTGGAGTGACCCATGTTAGAGGGGAGGGAAGGCCCAAGGGCCTTTTTTGAGAGATAGCTCATAGTGAGCTGTGAAGCGGGAAGCAAGGACCTTCTTGGCTACCTTCTAGTGTTACAGAGACCTGGGATACCAGAGGAAGAGTGGGTTAGAAGGGATAATGAGGCCAGTGCCATGTTCTCCCTCTGTTCTGGCGTCCTGTAGCAGCTGGGCAGAGGGGACAGCTGAGTGTCCCCCTTTCTGCCTAGGGAAGAAGGTGGCTCCCTCCCCACCCCTTTTTTTCTTTGCCCTGTCCGTCCTGCACCCCACCCACCTCACCGCCCCTCTGTCTCAGGAGCTGCCACGCTTCAGTTATTTTATCCTTCAGTGTCCGATTCAGAAGTCTTTTCAAAGGCCCCAGCCGTGTCAGCGCGGTGCTTGCACAAAAGGCCTCTTTGATTTCTTGTTTGTTTTCATTTCCCAGTGGAGGGGGAGGGGGCAGGAGAGAAAGAGCTTCTGGGTCTTAAAATTTTTATTTGGGTTGCTTCATTCTCAGAGGAGTTGGCTCCCTGGAACTCTTTTCTGAGTTGGGGGCTTGGAGTTGAGCGGCGACCTTCTGAAGAGAGGGCTAGTATAGGAGTGGGGGGCTAGGTGGGGCTCCCAGGGTGATAGGAGGAGATGGAGGGGTTTATAGTTATTGATTCACCCTACGAACACTTTGGGCAGCTCTTACATGCTAGGCCTGAGGGTAGTAAGGGTCAGGTTGGAGCCCTGCCTCTTGGGTAGAGGAAAGGTCTGAGGTGTTTGGCACATGGCATTCCCCTGTATGTTGCCTCCTTCGAGGAGGACTCCTCACAGCTGTGGATTTGCACAGTTGTGAACTTTGACTTTGTTATTTTTCCTTCTTTTGTCCCAGATTCTGCCTTTGAAGGAGGTTCTACTAGCATACACACTTCTTGGAGACTTAGTACCTCAGAATATAGGTTGGGGCATCCCACTTTACATCAGAGAATGAGGGAGAGGGAGTGAGAGGTTTATAGAGCAGCAAGATATCTTCCCGGGAATGGTGTGCAGAGGACCTGAGCCCACAGCTTGTTTTGGACTTTGAGGGTAGGTCAGTGCTGCTGAGACCCTGGTGAGTAGGGAGTTGAGGCTGAAAAGAGATGAAGGCCACGCCTGTCCAAGGTTTGGAACAAGAGACACCCAAACCAGTGCCTGTTGGGCTACGTACCTTAACATATGTGGGCACACCCCTGTATCCCAGTAAGAAGAGGTGCAGCCTGCTGGTTTACAAGCCCATGTGGAGGCCTAATTGTCAGGCTTGGGAAGAGAGCGCCACAACCGAGGCTTGGGCAGGTGGTCATGGGCATCAGCAACAGGGAAGTGTGCCCACTGGGTGAGGGGGGGCTCTCAGGGCCTGGTTGGCAGACGGGAGGAGGAGGCTGGGGGGCTGAGAGATAGATAAATATAGCTGATGGCATTTCTGATGATAGGTTTTTCTTGGCACTGAGGGCACCGTGGAAAACAGCACGACAAACGCCCGGCCCTGCAGGCCGCTGTCGCCATTTTAAGCATGTTTGAGTTTAAGGGTTGTTGGCGTTAGAATAGGGTCCCAGGAGGCTCAGGGCCCAGGGAGGGGAAGTTTGGCTGGACTGGACCTTACCCCCCTAGGTGCCTGGGTTCCTTAATTTGTCTGTATGGATATCTCATACCTTATTTCCTGGCCCTTTGGGGATTTAGAAAATATTCTGGGGCTGCCATTTATGGGTCTGTCCCCCAAGTGACTTGTTCCACCACCAGCTGCTGTGGTCTATCAGTAGGGGGCATCTTGGCTCTTCTCTCACTTCTGATGCCTTACTGATGACGTTCAGTAAGGCATGCCACCACCACCCCAGTACAGGGCACTTACTTGCTATTATTTGGGGACACCCAATAACTTAAGGGGCACCTGTTTGTCCAGGCTCCCAACAACTTCTTGTTCTCTGTGGACTGAGGAAGGGGCATACCCTTGGTCTCTATTTTAATTCCATTTTGCCATTGAAGGCCTGCTATGGCTTTAGCACTGGGCTGAGTTCTCTCTATATATTAATTCCCCGAATTCTCACCCAGATTCTAGTTTTAAACCTGTGCTCCTGGCTAGGTGTGTGTGCACTCAGGTGACATGCATAAGGGTCTCTCTGTATAGTGAGGAATCAGCAAACCAGACCTGGGGACCAGGGAGGTTTCCTAAAAGATGACCTGCCTGACCTGCACCTGGAAAGACAGTGAGGAATTAGCTCGTTTTTGTCAGCTGACAGCCTTTTCAGTGTGCCTGGAGCCGATTTCCTCCTCACAATGTTTGAGTGATATAGACAGGGCAGGTATTATATCCACTGTACAGAGGAGGGACCTGAAGTACAGAGATGTCAGGGGACTCTGATCACGTGATGAGTTTCTGGCAGAAGGGCCCTGGACTCCAGGTTTATGGTCACTGAGTACCTCGGGCTCATTCTGCAGGCACTGCTGCTCCTTGAACTTCATCAGGATTACTGGCTTTGGCAGAGTCTCAGAGGAGAAAACCTCATGGGTCCCCATTGGAGCCAGTTTCATCACTGTGGTCTCTGTCACTCTCTAGCAGAGAGACCAGCTTGTGGCTCAGCTCAAGGGCTCCCCCAGTGGCTGAGCACATGGGGTGGAAACAGAGAGAGGGCACCTGACCCTGTCCTGACACTGGCCTCCCTCCCTCCTGACAGGCCATGGCTCCCTGGCTGGCTCCCTGCCACCGACTTCGAGAGGCAGCATGCTAGCATAGACGGGCCGAGCCTAGCATAGACAGGGGCCAGATTGGCTGGACGCTCTCACCCTGGTGCGGCCAGCTCTGCTTTTCATACTTCCCTGGAGCAGCTGGGAGGGGTCCAACCTGACCTTCTCAGGTAGAGGGGGCAGGAAGTCTAGGTGTGAAGCCAGGCAGGTTCTGCTAGACCTTGGGATTCCTGATCCTTGCTCAGTCACACCCTTTTCCTGGGAGTGTGCTCAGAATCACAGTTTGAAATAAAAATAAATTTAATTATCCTAATTAACCAGGTGATCGATGGAAGTTTTGCAGTAATCTGCTATTCATTGCCTTTTTTGCTCCTTCACATCGACTGTCACCTTTACCCCTTGCTTAAAGTTAGAAAACTCTCGTGCTGTGTATATAAAAACTCTCCCAGCATGACTCGGGCTGGGTTCAGGGAGAGGCTGGCTCACTACTCTAGATTTTCCTCTGTGTCCGTTGCTAATTAGAGAGAGGCTTATCTCTCACCATTGATATCAGCTCCCCTCTAGCAGGGTTTCCTAACTGCGGCACTGCTGACGTTTGTGTGAGATCATTTGGTGTCTTGGGGGACTGTCCTGGACATTGTAGAGTTTTATCAGAATCTCTGGCCTTGACCCACTAGAAATCAGTTGCACCTCCTTCCCCCAGGTGTGACAACCAAAAATATCTTCAGACATTTCTGGGAACAGAATCATGCATGGCTGAGAACCTCTGGCCTGGAAGAAACCAGGATTCAAACAGAATCAGAATACCACCTGCACTCACCTCTTGCCTTACCGCCAGTTTAGGTCCTCATTTACGTGTTGAATGTCGACTGAACCTCTGAGCACCATCTGTTCTCGTGTGTCCTGTATTGTTTTCCCTTTTCCAGATAGCAGAGTTGGGCTGAAGCAATTTGGGGGCTTTCTCACTTCACCTCCCCCTGGTTGGAGCTGTAAGCCTGCCTCCAAGTCCCCTACTGAGTTACGCCTCTTTGATTTTTTGCATTGTGGTTTCTGTGTGCTGGGGCTACTGATCTAGGGAACAGGACAGGGGATCTGCTACCGGGCTGGCCCAGGCCTGTGCATCAACCAGTGGTCCTGTCAGGCCCATATCAGACCCCAAAGAACACAAACGTTTGTTTCTGCAGAGTGAGACATGGAGACCAGAACTGCTGTCTGGGTCTTAATACTACTCTTTTTAAATGATGTATTTGATTTTTTTTAAATTATAATAGTAAAACACACTCTTTGTAAAATTTTAAACAATAGAGAATGTGAGAGACAGACAAGCTCTCCAAACTACCCTTCTGTGCCTGAGACAACTTCACTTCACAGATCTATGTCAGTTCTTCAATTTTTTTTCATCAATTCCTATATCAAGTAACTTTTAAATATAGAGGTATCTATTTTAAGAGCAGATGATATGTTTGGGCTAATTGAATTGGCTCCATCAAGTGCCACTGTGGTCTTAACTCTTCCCACCCACTGTCTTTTGTACCCTCACCCGCATCATCCGAACTGCAGAGCCAAAGTCCCTGTCTTCCTTTCCCTGAGGTGACAATTTCAGCATGTCCTTGCTGGGAGGAGTGACCAGTAGGGCATGTACTGGTGTCTGAGCAGTTAGAATTCCACTCTGGGGGATTCCTGCTGGTGGTGTAACCCTGACCACAGAAGTCAGGGCCTGAGCCTCAGCCTGCCCTGAGACCTCCTGGAGGGGGGCTGCAGCTGGCGGGAGGGGCCCCAGGGAAGTGTTCTGCTTGGCTGCACTTGGCTTGGCCTCTGGAGCCGGCTTCCCAAGTCTTCCAAGAGGGCAACGACACTCCTTCGTGTGGAGCAGACCCTTCGCCAACTGGCCTCGTGTCCAGGAGGCTTCCTTTCTTAAAATGGGGGGATGAAGCATCAGTCATGCCATCCAGGATTTATTTCATCATAATTGTTTGTTTTGGGCTTAACAATACAGCAGAGAAGAGTGGCAGAGGAAGAAGAGCGTCCTCTCCAGGCCAGGGATGGGACTGTGGAAATGAGAAACCGGACAAGACGGAGAAGGAATCCAGAGAGGGCTTTGCAGCTGGGACTGCCGGTCTGGAGAAGGCTGCTCTCCAGACAGCCGGGAGTAGGGTGACACCTGGTGACTCTTCTGGACTGGGCGGAGCTGTGTCGAATGATCAGGAGATCCCTGGAGGCGAACTGCAGGAGGCCAGCCGAGTGCAGCCCTTGGGGAGTGTGTCCTTATTATGCCTGCAGATTATATCCCCATTAGTGCATAATTATTATATAATGGGTGTTATTGCGTAATGGCAGTTATATAACAGGTGGCCCAGAATACAGACAGGGGGTGTAATAAGTGTATATCCTCTGGCTATAAATAGCCACCAGCCCCACACCAAATATGTGGTCACACCAGAGCCACCTTATAAATACCCATGCTGGGCTATAAATTTCTGAGCAGTGACGTCAGCGGGCATGGTACCTAGTTAGGGGGTGGTAGGAGGGACCTGCGGCCCCACCCGGACACATGACATCATTGTTTCCTTAGTAACAGGAATGCTCCCGGGGGACCAAGTGAAGAAAGGCCTTTGAAGGGAGGAGGCAAATGGATAGGAAGCTTGAGTTGAGGGGTGGGTGCTAAGCCTGGGGCTGAACAGTGTGGGGTCTCCTGGGCAGAGTCCTTAATGAGTGAGACAGGCCATCTGCCTTTGAGTATTTGACTCAACCGGAAGCAAGGCAGTAGATTCTGTTTCCTTTCATCTTTAAGGGGTTTTAGGTCCCCTTTCCTGTGTGTAGCAGATCCTGCCAGCCTTGGCTGTGTGTCAGAGAGAAGAGGGGAGCTACAGGGTCTTCCCTGTCCTTCTCTCTCCCAGATGACCTCTACAGGGCTCTGAGGCCACTTGCTGAAGGGAGACCTGACTTCTGCACCTGGTCATGTCCTCCCCAGGGTATGGCTGCTTCCCCTACCAGATGTATTAGGCCAGTTTCAGCCTTAGTAATGTAAGAAATATGTGAGCAATTTGATGCGGGTCTCAGAGAGCTTCGTGGAAGTAATGGCACTGAGAGATGGCACCTGGGGAAAAAAGATGACACAAGGATAGTATTCTGGCTCCAGAAGAAACTATGAGGTGGGATATAACCTTTTTAGGTGTATGGGAGATTACTTCATATAGGATGGAGAAGAGCTAGTCTTCATAGTCCTGAGCATAGAGGAGGAAATTTGCCTTTGGTAGATGGGATTGCAGGAAAGCTGGATGACCAACTCGTCCTAGTTTGCTCGGAGTTTCCCAGTCCCTTACCTTGGGAAACCCCTCAGTCTCCTGCAAACTGGGATTGTTGGTCACCCTTGAACAGTGGTTTTCAACGAAGGGCAATTTTGTTCTACGGGGAACATTTGGCAATGTCTGTGAACACTTTTGGTTGTCATAGTTGTGGGGGGAGGGTGCTATTGGAATCTAGTGGGAAGAGTCTAGTGCATATGACAGTCCCCCAGGAACAAAGAATCATCTCACCCCCAAACGTCACAAGTGTGGAGGTGGAGAAACCCAGCCTTAGAGGGAGAATAAGCAGACCCTGCTGTGCGTGGCCTCTCCTTAGGTCGCCTCTTGCCTCTGCTAGCAGAGTGGGCTGCCTGGTTGCCTTCCTGAATTTCTTGCAGCTCTTGTTTTCTGTGCTTTGATTGATTGTATTTAGGATTCTGCAGCCTGGAAACCTTTTGTAGGAAATCGTGTGGCTTCTGAGAGGGTCTTTCCCATTTCAAAGTTCAGAGACCCTTTGCAGGTGAGACAGTGCTGAGAGCAAGCCCTGTTAGGTTGTATGGTATTGGTGTAGATCCTTAATCTGTTATTTAAAAAAGAATGGAAAAATCATCAAATACCCATCTCTTATTGCCTATCAAAGAGTTTCCAAAAGGCAAAACCTGCCTGTTTTCCCTGCCTTTCAGGCCAACTCTTCCCATATAGACCTGAACACGCTACTGTGGCTCCTGGGGCCTCCTGAGTGTACCAGTCCCAGGGTGAGAACTCACTTCCATAAAAGCAAGTTTCCCAGACCCAGTGACCAGGGCTGGACTCTGCCACCCAAAGAGGCTTCCCACATGAAACAAATGAGGCAGGAGCAGAAGAGAGCCAAATCCTATTCTGGCACAGGGAGTTTACAGAAATCTAGGTTCTAAGTGTTCTCATGTCATTTATAGAAGTTTCCATTTAGCCTGGCATATGTGAAATGTAATCATGATAGCATAGCAGACACTGTTTTTCACCTGCCTTTAGTGCCTGTTTAGTTTATTACCTGGCTGCAGTTGACTTGGTGGCCTCTGGCCTTGACCACATGCATAGCATGGCCCGCTGGGTCATCGTTTCTTCTGGCCTTGCGTGGGGTCCACAGATGAAGGCCAGGATGGTGGTGGTGGCGCAGTGGTCTGGTCTGCACCAGAGATTTGGCTAGAGAGAGGGGATCAGCTGGGCTGTGGGCTACCCTTTACGTGTCTCAGGCCCAGCTTTTGATTTTGGACTTGAGATTGAGGCAGCTAGTAAGCGTGGATGGGGAGGAAGGGCCCAAGGGTCTGCATGCAAGGCCCTGCCTGCTGTGCCAAAGGGGACTCTGTGGGGAACAGTGCTGGCTCCAAATACAAAGGCTGTTGCTCCATGGAGCAATAATCCTCAGGATATTGCCAGCCCAAAAGATATAGCCAAGAGAGAGGCCCCTGCCCTGAGGACAACGGCCAGATTTCTCTCACTTATTTATGGTATCGTGGTTTACAAAGTGGGCCCAGCACACAGATCTTTGGGCATAGTTGCAAATACATTCATTTCTTTTAAATTAAACACCACACAGATACACACACAGACACTCACATAGACACACTCAGGTGCACGTGCAAACGTGTGGAAGTGTCTCTTCAAGCCGTGCTGCTGCCCAAGAGTATTCCCAGCCACGTGGGACAGTAACTGAGGATGATGGTACCGAAGCCACTGTCTAATATTAGATTTTGTAACTCAGAGATTCATTAATATAATTACTCAGATGCCAGCCTGGCTTGGCAAGGCCTCTTGAATTGTGTTCCTCTTTAACAAAGCACTCCGGCTGCAGAGATGCCCCTGGTGAGCCTAAGCTCTGCTACCTTGGCCATGAATGGGCAGAAGGCATGTGTTGGCCTCCTCAGTGCACCCTGGAAGAGGCAGTGCATCCCCATGGTGGCAAGTCTTGCCTTTATGTGTCTTGTCATGAAAATGGGGACCTTGAAGAGTCTGCTGCAGAAGGGAACAATCTGCTAGGCAAGGCCTCGTTTTTAATGCACGTTGGCCCTGGGCTCAGCTGGGGGCCAGTTTATTTTGCTCCCCTGTGATACTTAGCATGCAGTTTTGTAGTTTCTCTTTTTTTTTCCTACCAGTTTTGTAGTTTCTCTTAGCAGACTGGAATCTCGGAGCTGGGACTGTGTTTTATCTGCCGTTGCATCTGCCTCTCGCCCAGCATATAGTTTTATAGGCTCCATAATCCATTTTGAATATTGAGTTATCTTCAGATAGGAAGCAGCCCATGGCCCATCCTTGAGATGATGTAAAGGCTCATGATGGTATAAAAATCAGAAAGGAGGCCGATGTAGGAAGAGAGCCAAGATTGGGAGAGTGGCAGGTGCGCTCTCTGAGTGGGCATTATGAGGGGAGAATCCTGACCGAGGAGGGGTAGTGGAAGGTTCCCAGAATACTGGGAAGGAGTGTGGCAGGCAAGTGAGAAGCTATGGGTTAATGGGTTCAAAAGGACTTTGTGTCTCAAAATACTTATTTTTCTTTATGCAAATGAACCAGGAAAATGAGGAAGGAGCAACTCTCTTATTGGCCCCTTCCTTCACCCTTGCCCCCTACTGGGTACCTTGTTACAGGGGCTACTACTTGGTGGGCCCAGCTCAGCCCACCCCACTCACTCAAAGGCCTTTCCTCCGTCTTCTTGGCTGTCCTTGCTAGATAGTCATCTTTGGGGGCATCCTCCCTTTTGGCCACAAAGCACACAGCCCCCAGAGGCCATGTCCGCTCCAGACTCAGTCTGCGGAGTGGCTAAACTCACTCGTGACAGGGTCTCTCCCTGTGCCAGATCTTCCCTGCCACACTAGCCAGGCGGACGCCCTGCAGCAGGGGGTTGGCAGGGATCTGTCCCGGGCCCACTGGGACTGCTTGCCTTTTGCTCTGAGGCTCCTCCTCACCTCCCTCCCTCCTCAGGAGCCCTGGCCTCAGGCTCCTTGTGTGGACAGACTCATGGCTGCTCTTCCTTCCCCTCCTCTCCTGGGGACCCCTCTGGTCTGGGCCTCTCGGGTCAGAGATGACTGCCATCCCCCAGCTGGTACATGTGATCACGGCTCTGGTGGCTGGGTTTGGTTATTAACAATGAATTATTAAAGGAATGTGAACAGGGAGGGAGGTTTGTCTCTTACACACTCACACATACACACAGCCACTTCTCGAAGCAGATCTTAAAGTTGATGTGCCGCCACTGCTGTACCTTTGCTTGCCTCAGCTCTTAGAACTGTTTCCAGTAGTTTTTGAGTGAATTCCCAGCTCTCCACTTTCTACCTAAGACTGTCCAGATAACTCCTTCCTCCCCTCTCACCTGGTCCTAAACCTCTTTCCTCTGGCCCTATATGCCAGTTCTTGACTTTCTCTGAGACCAGTTTTCCCCTCTGAAGTCCTCCTTGTTCAGTGGAGGGGCAGCTAGAGGCCTACCAGGCACCCAGTCTTGGTAGTGTCGCATGCTGCAGCATGATAGTGACATGAGGACATCTCCCTCCTTGGCACCACCCTTTGGGCTGGAGTCCACCTGAGCATGAAAGTTCAGGAGGCCAAGCCTGCTTTTCACAAACTCTGGACACACAGGGGCTTAGTGTCACGATCACCTTATTATGTTGTTCTATGATACGGAGAGTGTGCATCATATGTACAGTTCCTCATCTGTCTGCTGTTTTAAAAAGGTTTTTTTTCTGCTAATAAGACTACTGCACATTCATAATAAAAGTACAAAATTAGCATGAAGTCAGGGGGTGGAAATAAAAATTATTACAATTCTGCCACTTAAATAACTACCATTAAATTCTTTTGCATTTTCCCATACTTATTCATGCACATATTTTATTTTATTTATTTTTTGAGATAGAGTCTTGCTCTGTTGCCCAGGCTGGAGTGCAGTGGCATGATCTTGGCTCACCACAACCTCTACCTCCTGGGTTCAAGTGATTTTCCTGCCTCAGCCTCCTGAGTAGCTGGGAGTACAAGTGCATGCCACATGCCCTCCTAATTTTTGTATTTTTAGTAGAAACGGGGTTTCACTATGTTGGCCAAGCTGGTCTCGAAGTCCTGACCTCATGATCTGACTACCTTGGCCTCCCAAAGTACTGGGATTACAGGCCTGAGCCACCACGCCTGGCTTCATATTTTATTTTTTATTGGACCTATGGTATAGACACTTTGGGATGCTGCTTTTAAAATTTAATACGATTATGTATTCTACTATGTCGCTGGTTTTCAAAATCTAATTTTTAGTGGTTTAGCATCTTTAGCTACATTACCCGTAAATTGTCAACATTTCTAATGACTTCTGTTCCCTATTCCTTTTGAAAATGAGAAATTATTTGGTTCAATTCATTCACTCCAGAAAAAAAAAGAAAAAAAGAAAATGAGAAATTACCTCTTATTATAAATGTAATAGGTGCTTACTGAAAAATAAAAATATGCTTTTTTTTTTTTTTTTGGAGATAGAGTCGCTCTGTCATGCTGTGGTGCGATCTCAGCTTATTACAACCTTCACCTCCAGGGTTCAAGCAGTTCTCATGCCTCAGCTTCTGGAAAAGCTGGGTTTACAGGTGTGCGCCACCATTCCTGGCTAATTTATTTGTATTTTTAGTAGAGATGGGTTTCACCATGTTGGCCAGGCCGGTCTTGAACTCCTTGCCTCAAGTGATCTGCCCACCTCAGCCTCCCAAAGTGCTGATATTACAGGTGTGAGCCACCATGCCTGGCCTGAAAAAGAAAAAAACATGCTTTTAAACAGCTTCATGAGATTTTATCATGCCAGAGTTGATGTAAACCCCACCCCCACCTCCACCGAGGCCTTTGAGTTGTGTTGAGTTCATCCCCATTATAAATTCTGCTGGGATGGACATCCTATTGCACCAAGCTTTGTAGCTCTAATTATTACTTTCAGAGAATGCTTCCTAGTAGTTGAATTACTGGGCAAAAGGTATGGACTCTCTTGAAGGCTCTTTGTCTATCTTGTTAAATTGCTGTCCAGAAACTTGACACCCTCAGGCAGCACACAAGTATCCATCTCACTCTGTCCCTGTACCCTGTTCCTATTCCCCAGAGCCTCAGAAACATGTTGCCATCATTGTACATATCGTGTACATTTCATGTACATGTCATGTCAGGATGCACTTTTATGAGTCAAGTCTCCCATTCCTGTCATAGGTGTATGTCCCATTCCCGTATTTATTCTCTGCATCAGCTCACATATTCCCTGATGGACACATGCTGTCGCCCACTGTAAAAGCTAATCGTGGACATCAGCCCACACTCTCACACCCTCCAATCCATGTTTTTATGAGTCTGAAGTGCCCCCTTCCAGGCCTCTGCAGCCACTTCCTGTTAGCACTACCAAAAGGGGAGGGACCTTTGGGGGTCCCCATGGCATGGCAGTTCTCTTCCAGCTCCTGGCCCTGGGACTATAGAAGTGCCTCTTGAGGCTGTATGATGGTGAGCAGGTGCTGGCCATGATGTCTTAATGGCAGCAGCCTGCAGGCCCACTTCTGAGGTGCAATCCAATGCTGGCCGCCAGCACGTGCCAGAGAGCTCCTGAGGAAGCAGCTGCCTGCTGACACCTGAGGCCAGCTGCGCAGTCTGCCACCAGGCCCCTGGGGCTGCCAGTGTGGCACATGTCCTCCCAGGACTTGAAGGGGGACTAGGGGAGGGCAAGCTGCTGCTCTGGACTGTGGACTTTAATATCACTCATAGGAACCCCTACGCCCACCCTTGCATCCCAGACAGTGTCCCCCAGGACCATGCAGGCAGGGACACCCTTGTGCCCTGCCTCAAGTCCCTGTGTGTAAGTGAGTATGCTCTCATCAGGCTTGGTCCCCACTGCCATGGCACTCTTATCTGTGTGCCCAAACATGCATATTTATTCACCCCAAAAACTGGGCCTTAGGGCCAGGTGTGGTGGCTCATACCTATAATTCTGTCAGTTTGGGAGGCTGAGGTGGGAGGATCATTTGAGCCCAAGAGTTCAAGCCTGGGCCACATTGCAAGACCCCCATCTCTATAAAATAAAATTAAAAGAAAAAGGAGAAAGAAAATCAGGTCTTAAATCATTTTCTACATCCTTTTCGGCCCGTGGAAGCCTAAACATCTTCAGCCTTTGTTGACCCTTGTCCCCTACCCTTTCTCTGTGATGCTCCATCTTACCCAGAACCTGACTGTCCTCAGGCCCTGGGTGGTGGGAGCTGCCTCGAGATCCCTGAGGCCCCACAAGAAGCTGTTGAATTGCAGCATTGGAGGGGGGTAGTTGTGTAGGACAGAGGAAGTCGACAGCATTGTCTCTCCCCTTTCTTCCTTTGGCAGTGACTGTGGCGTGGCAGTGTGGGCCATCTAGTGCCTAGAGGGCTTGTGGCCATGCAGTCGTGGGCAGGATGCATATGTTCATGAGGTTTGCTCTGTTCTTTCCTCTGTAGGGTGTTCAGGATGTGCTAACCTGCGGGTGTCTGCGTGGGTGTCTGAGTGTCAGGAGGTGGGTGTCTGTGTACCAGTATGGGTTCGGGTGTGTGTGTATAAATGTCAGCTTAATTCAAACCCGAAGAACATAAGAGGAAACTTCTCAGTCATGAGGTTCAAGTTCTTGTTCCTCCTATGAGGACCTGTAGTAGGAGTGCAGTGAGTAGGCAGGTATGTACCCCCTGTGCCCAACTCCGACCTGGCCCCTGTGGCCCGTAGCTTCTGAATCAGAGGGCTATGTGGTTGCCGAGAAGTGTCAGGCCTTTCCCGTTCACTCAGCAGCTGAGCAGTTTCTTTCTGGGGTTCTTTGTGAACCTGCCTCACTATTAATCTACCTGTTAGTAAAAGAGATTACAATTGCTGTAATTACAGGGCACTGCATCTCCACCGTCAGGACTGAGCTGAATGAGAGGCAAGGGGTGGGGGGAACCCAGTCCCACAGGAAGCTGTTATTAAAAGCCCTGTATTTGGATATGGCATAGGGACAACAGCCCTTCCCAGGGGCTAAGGAGACCTGGGAGAAGAGGCAGATCAGGTCCCAGGGGTGAGGAGTGGACTAAGGTCCCACTGTAGGCTGTGGGATGACACGGGATGACTGCAGGACTTAGGATGGTGAGAACAGTGGTGGCCCCCGGGGAAGCTCAGTTACCTGGGAGCAGCACAGGGCTCACCCTGACCACATGGGCTCCACGCTGAAGGTTGCTCTACTTCTGGACAGGCCTTCACCTGCATAGAGTGGAAGAGAACTGGTGGCACTTGTCAGGGTGAGACAGTGGCTTTCTTCTGAGGTAGCTCCACAACCATCCCTGATTTAGGTGGGCAAACAGAGGTATCCTGGTCGGTGCTTAGCACGGGCCCCAGAGCCGTGTGTGATACATGTGCTCCTGATAGCACAGGGGTTCTCAGTGAGGGTGGTTCTGCCTCCAGGTACATTTGGTAGTGGCCGAAAAGTGTTGGTTGTCACTGCTTGGGCTGGGGTTGCTACTGGCATTTCGTGGGTGGAGGCTGGGATGCTGCTAGCTGTCCTACACTGCATGGGACAACCCCCCACAGAATACAGTATCTAGCCCCAGCATGAGGGGTATTGAGGTTGAGAAACCATGACTGTAGCCAAGGAAAGGAATGGCAGCAGGGTTAGCCAGGCCCAAGGAGGGCTCTAAGAACTCCCTGGCCCATGGCGCTCAGCAGTCTGTTGCCAGGGAAGTAGGAGATGGAGCAGCAGGCACGCTGGGGTTGACACCCACTGTGTTGACCCCATGGTGGGCATCAGGGGACCACAGGCTGTGGTTGTGCCTGTTCTCCCTCCCTTTCTCACAGTCTTCTTCCTCTTCCAGTGGCAAGAGCTGGACCCAGGATTGGAGAACTTGCTCTTGCCCACCTGTCTATGTCCTTGTTGCCAACTGAGGCACCTAGGAGTGAGAGGCTTGGACCTTTTTCCTCAGCCTGAGCCCCATGGACTCCTCTGGGTGAGAGGAGTCTGGAGGAGGGTATGCAGGAATGGGAAGGGCTGACACTCTCCAGCTTCCATCTTGCAAGGACACAGGCCCCATGCTGGCTTCTTCCTAACACACAGCTGGCCTGGTTTCTGCTCTGAGAAATGGAGCTGGGTGGGGCAGAGGCCTGGCCAGTAAACCCAAGTTTGCTGTTTTCTGAATAGAGCACAGGAAGCCTCTTTCCACCATTCATTCCTGTTGACCAAAGGGGCACCCTTGCAGGCACTCTTGCCCCCTTTTGTAGTTTTGTTTTCAACTTTGACTCCTGCTACCAAGGAGTTCTTGGGAAAGAGGGTAGGCCTATGGGTTAGGAGGGCACTGTGGAGGGTAATCTGTGGGGCTGGGTGAGATGGGTGTGGGAACACAGCCTTGTGTTTAAGGGTATGTGTGCTGCCTGCTTGCTGTGGGCAGGGTGGCTTCTGATGCCCTCCCAGCGCTCAGGTCACTGTGTCTTGTGTTTTCTGCAGACAAAGCATGGAGATTTTCAGCTGTTGTAATTCTGTGTTTCACACCGAGTCCCTAATAGTGGAGTCGTGTTACCTTCTCCCCTCTTTTTTTTGCCTTGACAGCTCCAACCGTATAATTTTACCTTCTTTTTCCTTGCATATGCTCTTTTTCTTCCCTTTCCCATTCCTGGGACTTTTGCTGCTGATCGCTGGGGTCCCCCTTTAGGAGGGATTGCTCTTGACAAGAGGGGAGGGGCTTCCTGTCAAACATTGGGAGTTGATGTTTTGTTTGGTAGAATGTCTGTAAATAGGCTGAGAGGCAGTGATTTTACATGGATCCCTGTGTATGCCAGCATCTTTTTGTGTCTGAGCATATCTTCAAGCATGTGAATGTCAGGAGCAGAGAGAAAGGGAAGGGAAGAAGAAGGGAGGAGAGAGAAGAGGGATGGTGTCTGGGGGCATAGGGATGGCTCTCTTCCTTCCTTCTTGGCCTAAATCACAGAGCCTGATCAGGAGAGGGTCAGCATTCCAGACTCTTAAAGAGTCAAGAAGAACATCAGAAGTGAGGTACCATCCGAGGTGGCTTTGGGTTGGCTATTCACAGAGGGCTGGAATAGGGTGATGGGACTGTCCTCCCCACTAGGGCTGCCAGGTATGGAACTTGACCTTGAAGTCTAGTTATTCAGGACTCTTAAGGCTCTGAGGGTAGACCCTAATGGAGACTGTTTCTCCTGCCTAGCATCAACGATGAGCCTTGGATTCTTGGGATCAATATCAGTCTTCCACTGATATTGATGGGAAACCCATTTCTCCCTGAAGACAGGTTCCTCTGCAGACCCCTCCCTGATTCTTTCTTTCTCTCCTCTCTCCTCTCTCTCCTCTCTCTCCTCTCCTCTCTCCTCTCTCCTCTCCTCTCCTCCTCTCTCCTTTCCTTCCTTCCTTCCTTCCTTCCTTCCTTCCTTCTCTCTCTCTCTCTCTCTCTTTCTTTCTTTTTGTTTCAAGTGAGACACTTTGTTGCTTTAGATGGGCTCCTTTGTTAAGCTTCAGGTGGCTTACCTATCTTAGGATTTGATTTACAGCAAACTCACTAAAAACATTGGTCTATTTGATTTGAAAAACTTGGCCACATCCATTTTCCCACCATCAGCTTTCCAGGCCATAGAATGCTCTGCTTTTGAGCTGCTCCTCAGCTGACACCCTCCCTGAATCCATTTTGAGTTGCTCTTCTCTGGCCCCATTAGAAAATGTCGGCTCTGACTACACCATGCTTGTGAACAAAGGTGCAGAATGATTTTGGCTGCTTCATCCAGGAAATAAATTCCTATTTGGTGCCAGAAACCATTGAATGGTGCCATGTGTTGAGCTCCAGGCCCCAGAACCGTGGGTAGGTTATTGCTCAGGGTGAGGAGTGTGGAAGCATGGGATAAGGAGGTCGTGGGGAAGAGGCTCTTCCTTCCTGGACATCTCCATGTTCCTTGGGTCAAAGAACCTGAGGACTTGCCATGTCCCCTGCTCTCTCCCTCCTGGCTTTCCATCTGCAGTTGCCCGTGGTATGGCCGATCTGTGGACTTGGGGAAGACAGGCTCGTCTCTTTGTTCGATGGTGGCAGCATCCCGGCCCTGTTAATTGCATAAACCCTTCCCAGGTCCTCTTATTTGGTCTGCTCAGTGAAGGTAAAGGCTCGTTTTCCTAGGGTCTGCCCATGCTCTACTTCTCAACCTGTGTTTTCACCTGTAATCAGCAGTGCCACTTGTCAGTGTCGCTGAACCCTATCTCATTTAAGCTCATGACAGTCCAGTGAACTTGGCACTTTTATAATCCTCGTGTTATGCCTAGAAGCTGGCAGATGGAAGAACCTTGCTCAAGGCCACCCGCTAGCGAGCAGCAGCCCTGGGGCCTGTCCCGCCCTGCACATCTGCCTCTCACTGCTGATCACCCTGGCTTATCTCAGGGTCTGATTTCTCCTTGTGAGCTCTAAACCCTTCTTTCCAGCTACCAGGCAGATGCCTTGTTGACAGCTTGCCCCCATATCGACAAGGGACCTCCCTGTACTCCCAGCTGCCCTCTGCTCTCTGCTCCATTCCTTGTCTTGGCTGTGGGCATCACCACCTAGCCAAGCACTTGAGCCCTCACAACCAAACTAGTCACAGGCCCGTGAGAGGCCGGAAGTCGCCCTGCCTTTTCACCACCACTGTGTTTTCTGAACTCAGCATCTTCTCCTCCCTTTTGTATTTTTAAAAAATTCGCCATTTCCCCAGATTGGATTTGTATTTTATTAAGATGTAATTCACATAATAAAATTCACTATTTTAAAAGTGTACAGGGCCAGGCATGGTGGCTTATGCCTGTAATCCTAGCATTTTCAGAAGCCGAAGAAGGATTGCTTGAGACTAGGAGTTCAAGACCATCTTGGCAACACAGGGAGGCCTCATCTCTGCAAAAAAAATAAAAAATAAAAAAAATTAGCAGCCAGGAGCAATGGCTCACACCTGTAATCCTAGCACTTTGGGAGGCCAAGGCAGGCAGATCACTTGAGGTCAGGAGTTCAAGACCAGCCTGGCCAACATGGTGAAACCCCGTCTCAACTAAAAATACAAAAAAAAAAAAAATTAGCTGGGTGTGGTGGTGCAGCCTATAATCCCAGCTACTCGGGAGGCTGAGGAGGAGAATTGTTTGAGCTCAGGAGGCAGAGGTTGCAGTGAGATGAGATTACGTCACTCGTCACGGCACTCCAGCCTGGGCGACGGAGCAAGACTCTGTCTAAAAAACAAAACAAAACAAAAATTAGCCATGCAGGGTGGTGGTGTGCATTTGTAGTCCTAGCTACTCGGGAGGCTGAGGCAGGAGGGTTGCTTGAGCCCAAGGGTTTGAGGTTGCAGCAAGCTATGATCATGCTACTGCACTCCAGCCTGGGCAACAGAGTAAGACTGCCTCTAAAAAATAAAAATAAAAAAATAAAAACAAAAATTAAGCATACAATTCAGTGCCATTTAGTACCTTCACAATGTTGTGTAACCATCACCACCATCTAATTCCATGACAATTCCATCGCCCCCAAAAGAAACCCCATACCTATTAGTAGTTAGTCCCAACTCCCCATTCCTCCTAGCCCCTGGAAACCACTGATCTGCTTTGTTTCTGTGGATTTGCCTGGTTTTGGATGTTTTGTATAAATGAGATCATACGCTACATGGTCTTTGTGTCTGGCTGCTTTCACGGAGCATAATGTTTTCAAGGTTCATATATGTTGTAGCATGTGTCAGTGCTTCCTTCTTTTTTAAGGCCAAATAATATTTCATTGTATAGCTGTGCCACATTTTGTTTATCCATTCATATATTGATGGACATTTGGGCTCTTTTCACTTTGTGGTGATTGTGAATAATGTTGCAGTGAACATGCATGTACAAGCATTTTGTGGATGTACGTTTTGGATTCTCTGGGGTATATACTTAGAGAGGAATTGCCCTGTCATAGAGTTTTATAACTGCCTTCCTTGTCCATCTTGTCAACCCGGCGGTGCTGTCTCCTCAGTGAGCACCCAGGGTCTCTCTGGGTCTCTCTGCTCACCCTTCCACCACTGCATTCCTTCACTTCTACTGTACTGTGTATTCTAGCATTCGGAGCTCTCGATAGCCCGAGTGTGCTGTGCTGTTCCTGCCTCTGGGCTTTTGCTCACGTGTCTCTATCTGGCCTAGCCCCTTCCCCTTTTGTCTGAAGGCCTCTATCTTTTTATCCCCAGCCTGGCTGTCATCTCCTTGGTGCAGCCTTCTCCCACATCAGTTCTCATCCTCTGAGGCCAATCACTTCCTCTGAGGAGGCCTCCATTTTGTCCATTACACACCCAGCTTTCAGCTGCAGGGCGGTGTCACCCAGGGAGCTTCTCTGGCTCTGTATCTGTATGTACCTGGCATCTAGCAGGTAATTGGTGCTTAAGAAACACATATGGAATTAACTTTAAGGCACTGTATGTGCTTTTCTGAGTGTGCATGTCACAGATCTGTGTGTGACCCACACCGCCCCTGCAGACATACAAATGAACATAGAATCAAGGTGTACTTCCCATCACTCTCTGGACCCCTGGGTTTTGGTGGCCTCGCATTTGCTTCTCTGTGACCCAGACAGGACTTGGGGAGTTCCAGAGTGATTCTGAGGAAACCCAGTCCCCTTTAACCCAAACAGGTGACCTACTGTTCCAGACAGCTGGGGAAGCTCTGGCCACAGGGGACATACGATCTGTCTTCTGGCTCTTCTCCTTTATGCTCTAAGTGTGTGGCTGAATAGCTTACTGACAGAGAGCCTGTCCTTTTCATCCATCTAGACCAGCCCCTTTGGAGATGGCCCTGGGCAGGGAGAAGGCAGGCTCCAAAGCAGCCTCCAGGTCCTGAGAGAAAAGCATGGTTAGGCCGGGCGCAATGGCTTATACGTGTAATCCCAGCACTTTGGGAGGAGGCTGAGGTCAAGAGATCGAGACCATCTTGGCCAACATGGTGAAACCCTGTCTCTACTAAAAATACAAAACTTAGCTGGTTGTGGTGGCGAGCGCCTGTAGTCTCAGCTACTCCAGAGGCTAAGGCAGGAGAATCCTTGAACCTGGGAGGCGGAGGTTGCAGTGAGCCGAGATCATGCCACTGCACTCTAGCAACAGAGTGAGACTCCATCTGACAAAAAAAAAAAAAAGAAAGAAAGAAAGAAAGAAAGAAAAGCATGGTTGCTACCCTGGTGTTGTTGGTAATGACTTGGCAGTGGAGGGAGGAGGATGCATGCCTCCAGGAGGATAGGAGCAGAGGAGCCACAGAGCAGCTGCCCCATGGCTTGGGTACTGTGCTGCAGATCTCATTGCTGAAGGTGTGGCTAAGGCTGTCCTACCAGGAGTTTGGGATTCTGCCTGGACCCTATACCAGCCCCTCAGAGCCAGAGGACTCTAAATGAGTCACTCAGCTATGGCTTAGCCAGGTGGCCCAGAGTAGGCGGGCACCTCAGGTGGGCACATCATGGTGCTGCCAGACTCAGGGAGGAACAGGGGTGTGTCTGGGCGCTACTCAGGGCTCACTCGGGTTACCAGGGATGGAGGGGAAGAGGAGGGGAATGCTATCTGCATCTGATAGCATTGCACAAGTCAGCCGTTCTGCAAGGCGGCTCTTTGCTCTGGTTCTCCCCTGTCCTTCTCTAGCTGGGATTCCAGCTCTAGTCAGCCAATGACATCTCCCCTGCACCCAGGCCAGTGAGCCAAATTTTTTTCCAAGCCTCAAGTCAGGCAGGTTCAGGAAGGAGACAGCTGCTCAGGCAAGTGAGCTCCAGAGGCCCTTCCTCAGAGCAGCCCAGCCCTCCTCCTCCTCCCTCCTCGGTCCTCTCCTCTCCCTGGGCCTCTTCCCCACGTGGCTCATTACAACTCCAGTTGTTCAGGTCTTGACCTCAAGAGCCTTCCCTATTGACCCCTGACCAGCGATACTAATCTGTGTCAACAGGCCCCAGGGGTTAAAGAAACACAACCCGCTGCTGCCGCCTTAGCAGGTGCCTGGAGGGGGCGGAGCAGCTCCCGGGAGCAGCCGGGTGGCGGCGGGAAGGCACTTCTTAGGCGCCGCCTCCTCCTCACTGCACCCGCCTTCTCTGCTCCTGCTTCGTGCTCTCCTGGTTTCTCCTCTTCTTTGCAGACTTCCCTCTTGCCGGTTACCCACTCCTCTGTGCCACCACTTCCCTTCTTTCTTTCCTTTGCTCTCCACTCTCCTTGCAGGATTTGGGACCAAAAGGCCCCAGGCATCCAAGTGGTGCCTGGGTTGATACACAGCTGCCTGCCCTTGCACTTCTGGGGGGCTTGTTAAAACGCAGATCCTGGGGCTTGTCCAAGTGGGTAGGTCTGGGCAGGGCTGGTGATTCTGCATTTCCACCTAGTACCCAGGTGCTGATGGTCCTCCAGGCTGCCCACCTCTGAGGTGTGCTCCTTTGTCTCCAGGGATGGAGCCATCCTTAGGAGGCAGGGGCACCCTGCTGGCCATCTAGGCTGGGGGTAGAGCCCAGACGGGAGCCCACCGGGATGGCATGAACCACCTGTGTTATCTCCCTGTTCTCAGAACACAAATGGATCACCTGAGGATGTCCTAGTGATGATGCAGAGCTGTCAGGCAGGGCCACCATGAGTCACTGGGGGTCATGCCGGTGAGCTTCC
Source organism: Cacajao melanocephalus (assembly GCA_963573385.1). Lineage (NCBI taxonomy): Eukaryota > Metazoa > Chordata > Mammalia > Primates > Pitheciidae > Cacajao > Cacajao melanocephalus. The sequence goes on along the minus strand of CAUYLG010055779.1, from coordinate 62,178 downwards.
TGCACTGCTGGCCCTGGCTCTGCTGAGGGCCATGTCAGGGTGAAGGGGGCATGTTCCTGGCTCAGATAAGATGATCCAGATTCATGTCAGACATGTGCCCTTTCTTGGGATGAACCTAGAGTTATTTGTAGCATGGCCTTAACCCTGCCCATTTCACACACTGCTTATCTCAACCCAGCTGAGGCTACACTTCTGTGCTTCTTGAGACTGCTCCAGGGCCATGAGGTTGCCACCCCCTGCACCCATCCACACACACAAACCAGAGGAGTGAGAATGGTGGAGACAGTGACATTAATCACAGTTTCTGTCTTGCCGGGGCACTGCAGCCCCAGTCCCCAGGAGTCTGTGTATTCCCATGTTCCCGTCGTCCTGCTCACAGGGAGGTGGAAATCCGGACATAAACCTGCCTTCTCCTCCATCCCTACTTGAAGCTGCTAGTAATGCCTCTGGCCATCCAGCCTTAAGACATCCCTTCCTTCCATGGGGCCCCATAGCCACAGACTGCCCCTCCTGCAGAGTGCACACGTGTCTGGCAGGTGATGGCCCAGAGAAGGTGCTAAGCAGACTTGGGAGTGGGGCTCCAGCAAGGCCTGGTGTGCTGAGTAGGTTTGACAGTGTTTTGTGGGGGGGGGGTCTTTCTTGTAGGTCCAGGAAACCTAGATGGGGGTCAGACTGGCTGAGAGAGCACCCTTGGGTGCTGCCCTCTTTCTGAGTGCTTTGCTTCTCTTTGACTTTGTCCCCTACTCACCCCAACCCACCCCTTTTTCTTCTTCCTCTTGGCTGTAGCTCTTTCACAGGGCTGGGGAGCAATAGACAAACTCTCCAAAAAAAATTTTTTTAAGTTTCCCAAACTTTTCCAGATGCCAAGAAGGGGCCAGGGAAACTGCAACTGTAGAGGGGGGAAGGGTAGGGGAAATGTTCTAAGGCCTTCCCTCCCTTGTGCTTGGAGGCAAGGATAACTAGGGGAGCAGGGTGACTCTGGTGCTCTCAGACAGTCTACCTGGAAGTCAGAGAGACCCTCTAACCATCCCACCCCTGTTACCCCACAGCCCATCCTCCATCCTCATTCCCAAAGCCTGGAGCCAGCATGTAGAGGCAGAGGCAGAGAAGGATGTCAGTGGGGCACCTAGGAACTCTTGGGGTTCAGGAGGGTGGATTTGGGACATATTCCCCCACCCGCCGAGGGAGGTCAGGAGCTGCGGAGTGGGAGAACCTGTCCCCAAGGGCACCCTCCCCTGGATTCTAGGGCCTGATAGAAGAACCTGCCACTACTGGGGTTGAGGTGTCAGGGGACAGACAGGAGGGGGAGGTGTGTGAGGACAGTGCAGGGATCACTGCCCTCCCCCAGTCCCACCCTCAAGGAGTGCTGCCCCCACCTCTACCGTTCTGTCCATCCACTCCCTGGACACCTCCTAAAACAAAGGCCTCTTTGTGGTCCTGGCCCACTGGCCTGCTGCCAACCGCATTCTTTGCGTGTTTCCTGAGCACGGATCCCAGCTTCGTGGTCAGCTCCTCCCCCACCCAGCCTGCTTCCCGGTCTGACTCCTGGTGGCTCAGAGCAGTCCCCTTTCCTGCCCTGCCCAGGGTCCTCCCCCAGTTCCCATCTCTACTGTGGACAGATCTGGACAGAGAAGGGAGACTCCCAGGAGCTTGGCCATTGGGCCTTCAGTGGGGGTTGGGGGACAAGTGGAGGTTCAACTCCATCCCGGCTCCAGCTGACCTTCGTGGGTTTTGCTGAGCCTCTATGTTCTGTAAAGATGGGGAAAATAACTACCCCTTGGGGCTGTCAGGCAGATTAAATGTCTCCAAAACACAGAGCTCCTGCTTGCCGCAGAGTGGAAGAGGCAGTGTGTAACCTGAGCTCCCCATTTATTCACTGCTCCCTGGGTTCCTAGGGGGCTGGAGGTGAGTTTGGTGGGCAGCAGCTGAGGAGCTCAGAAGAGTCTCCAGAGTCTTGGGTGGGGTGTTTCCCTGCACTCCTGTGGGGGACCCCAAACTTAATGGCCCACTCCTGGGAGTGCTGAGGCCGGTACCCCAGGGAGTCCTACTCCACCAAGAGTTGGAGCTGAGTCCTTAGCAAGTGGCCTGTCCTAGGGTCCTGCTCTGTGTGCCCCCAGCCCCTCCTGGCACCCATGTCACTCTGTAACAGCAGTGGGTCCTCCCTGGGTTAGGCACAGCAGGGTGGTGCCTAGAGCCCTGAAAATAGCAGACCTGAGGAGGGTTGGGGTAGGGAGTCCAAGGAGGGATGGCCCAGCTTTTGGGGAACACTTTCACATGTCAGCAGATGCACACCCCTCAGTCATCAGCCACAGTGACAGACATGGTCCTAATGAAGTCCTAGATCACTGCTCTGGGGGGGCTTCCCGCCCTTGTTAAAAAATGTTCGTAATTTGGAAAGAAAAGGAGTTTTTTACAAGCTGGCGGCTCTAGGGAACTTTCCGTCGGTTCTTTCTGGCCTCGTGATGGGTGGGGCCCACTTTTCCCTTCTCTTTCCACCCCCACCTTCTAATAATCCCCCCTTTCCAGCCTCACCAAACACACACACCCTTTAGGAGACCTCCAGCCGGCTGTCACCCCAAGAAGGCTGGAGGAAAGCCCAGGACCTGTCTGTGCCCTCCTGGGCCCCATCCAAGCCCCGGGCACAACCCTCCCCTCCCCCACTTCTCCCTCCCACTGAGAGGTTGGCCCCATCACAGGCCTAGAGTCTTCAGATGGCTAAGCTTCCCAGAATCTGTGCCTGGACCCAGGCCTGGAAGCCTGCCTGCCCTTCCCCAAGGGCCTGCCCCACTCTCCTGTGGGGTGAGGGTCCCCTGAGTCCTTCTTGCGTCCGGGGGCCCCGCCAGGGAGGGCAGTGCTGAGCTCACCGCCTCGGCATCTGCCCTCCCCCTGCCTCTGGTGCGAGGGCCGGCCGCACTCCCGCCAGTGCCTTGCTCCCTAATAGCTTTTTAAGTCCAACCACATGTGTCTGCGGAGTGAGGAGCCGCCCCTCACGGGGCCTCGGCTCTCCTCCTCCCTCAGCCAGGACCACCCTCCACTTGGAGCTGCCTCAGGGCTGGGGGAGGGGGTCTGTCTCCTGAGAGCCCATCTGCTCGCCCCAGACCCAGCTGAGGAAGAAGGGGACGGGCTGAGTGCTTGGGGGTCTCTTTTGGGAGTGTCATGTGAGGCCAGCCCTCAGGCTCGGCTGGCTCCAGGTTCCCCAGCCTCTCCTCTGGGTCCTGGAGTCTAGGATCCTCTCTCTGTATAGGGCAGCCCAGGAGGGGTCAGCTTCTGGGTGTGGGAGCATGGGTGAGGAGTCCTCATCTCACCTCGAGCTTCCGTGGCTGGGGTCTTTGTGCCAGCACCTCTCCCCTTGCACCCAGCTCCACGGGGGCGACCCCACAGTCGCCTCTCAACTCAATACACGTGTGGTTCCCTGTGCGTGTGAGTGGTCTGTGGGGAGGCCTGTGGGGTGCGGTTTCGCAGAAGGGGAGCAGGAGCGAGGGCTGAAAAGCAACTAGCAAACAGGCTTGGGTCCTAATGAGAAAATTGCTTCCAGCCAGGGAGCCCTGCTCTGCGGCTGAAATTGCATCCAGCCCCAGCCAACTTTGCCGCCACAGTACCCGCCCTTCGGAAGGAGTTGGGGAAGCAGGCGGGCAGTGGGAGGAGCTGGCTTCGCACATGACTCAAGCTCCTCGATCCCCCCCAACCACCTGAAACGTACACACCTGGGAGAGTCTCTTCGGCCTTAAGGGGAGGAGGGGACGGGGGGAGCATGAGGGCTTGGCTTCGCTCCGGACCCCACCATTTGATCCTTGGGAGGCAGAGGAAGGAGAGGGATTCCCTTTCTCTCTTTTGCTCAGTTCTGCCGCACTTACGAGGTACTCACTGCCTGCAGAGGGCTTGGAGAGGTGGGCTTACATAGGGTGGACCTACCTACCCAGTGACATTTACTCTTACTATTAAAGGGTGTTAGAAGCACGTTGTTTTCACAAAGATCCTGGGTGGAGTCCCGCCTTTCAGGATACTTCATTTGAAATTCAGCCTCCCTGGGGTGGGGTGGGCCCCTTTTGCCTGCCCTTCCACCACTCGGGGGAGCTCAGTGCCTACACCCGAGGCCAGGGGATCCAGGGGTGAAAAGCTGTCTTAGCTTAACATTCTTCTGTTCCTCACTTAGTTGGGCCTCTGAGCAGAACCAGCTGGTCACCAGAATTTGTGGGGCCCAGTGCAAAATGCAAACTCAGGGCACCTTGTTCAAAAATTAAGAATTTCAAGACAGCAACAGTGGAAGCCAAGGTTTTGAAGCCAGCCCTGCTTCCAAGGAAAGTTGGTACCGCCCCAGCAGCCCACTGGCTGTGGCCTTTGCCCTGACCTGAAATAGGAGGTTCCACCTGCTGTTTTCTGGATCCTGGGGAATCCCTTACCAACCTGGGACTGTGGTCTCCCTGCTGCCGCATCCCTCAGAGACGCTTACTTTTTGGATTTTAGAGATGTTGGTTAGGGAGGAGGGATATGAGGGGAGGGAGTGAAAAAACGAGAATGGATCATACCTTCAGTGCTTAGAGAGTCTCTGGACAAGGCTGCACTTATTACCCTCAGGTGAACCTGACAGTTCACCTGGGTTACCTGAGGTATCCCTGGTGAGGTGGAACCTACAGCCTGCTGAGCCCAGCCCGTAGCAGGTCAGTGGGACCTTCCCCTTCTCCAGGGTGGAGCCTCCCCCACCAAAGACAAGTCCTGATGGCTGTGCCTGTGCAGAGCAGGGAGCAAGCAGGAGTGCTTGGAGGGAGGGAAGAAGGCAGGAGGAAGGAAACAACCCCATTGTCATCCCCCAAATTACTGGCTGGGATGGCAGGGGAGGAGGCGGAAAGCCGACATTGTTTACTTAATTAAAAGTAAACAACAATTTGCCGCTGCCAGCCTCCCATTAGCTGTGTGCTGGGAGCCCTGTGAGCTGTAGACTCGGCTTTCGGCTTTCGCTCCCACCAAGCCGGCTCCTGATGGCACACCCCCAGCCTCGTCTCCCCGGGTTCTCTGCTCCTGTCCTCCTCAGGCTGAGGAGAGGGAAACAAGCTACTAAAAGTAAATAAATACGTAGAAAACCCAGTAGTTTCTCAGAGTCCTGTGGGTCAGGATAAGAATGTCAAGAAACTGTCATTTGGCAGGCCAGCATAGGGCCTAGAGACCCCTGAGTGTGCACACTGAGGTCTGCTTGTGGTGGGCAGGGCAGGGCAGGAGGCACTTCTTTGTCCAGTCAGCCAGATGTTGGACTCCTTGGGGAAGGCAGCCTCTCTCCTTCCCTCTCTCCCCACCAGGGCCCCAGTCTATACTACCTGGAAGCCTGGGCCTCTCTGCCCCACCTCCCACTTTTTCTTTTTCCCTTTTAGCAGCTTATAAACATCCTTCTCCCATCTTTTTGGCTCTGCTCCCAGAAGGGGGCTGTTCAGGGATGGAGAGAGGCAAGCTCCTTGGGGCCTAAGGGGAGAAAGGCAGCTGGAACCAGCCCCACCCCCAGGACAGTACAGCTACAAGTGACCCTTGGAACAAGTGAAGGGGTTGCCCTAAGTTGGGGTGACGTGGGGACCGTCCCAGATCCTGCTTCTCTGGAGCCTTCAAGCAGGAGGGGTGGTTGGATGGCAAGAGGGGTTTTGCAGAGGCGTCTGCGAGGCTCCAGGGGCAGAGCAGGACACCGTTCCAGGGACCTGTCCCTAGGCAAGTCCTCACCTCTTCTGTAGGCCCTGCCTGCAATGATGTAGAGCACAGGCTTCTATCTGGACCTCAGTAGGCATGACCTGAGGCTCATGACTTTCAAACCTCAGGACCTGCACTGGGCACAGGAGCTCACACCTGTAATCAGTGCCAGCACTTTAGGAGGCCGAGGCCGGAGGGTTATTTGAGACCAGGAGTTTGAGACCAGCCTGGGCAACATAGGGAGCACTTGCCTCTACTAAAAGTAAAAAAAAAATAATTAGCCGGGGTGGCAGCATGCACCTGTGGTCCCTGCTACTCAGCCTCCTGAGTAGCAGGGACCACAGGTGCATGCTGGGTAGCTGGGACCACAGGTGCATGCTGCCACCCCCGGCTAATTTTTTAGGAGAGCTGGGAGGATCCTTGAGCTCAGGAGTTTGAGGCTGCAGTGAACTATGATGGTACCACTGCATTCCAGCCTGGGCGACGGAGCAAGACCCTGTCTCAAAAAAAAAAGTAAAGAAAAGAAAAAAAGAAAAGCTCAGGGCCCAGATACTTGCAGGGAGAGAAGTGCAGAGCACGTGAAATGTACCCAGCTTTATGAAACCACTGCTGATCCTCCTTCTGGGGGCCATACAGGCAGGGTGGGAAGGGGTAGGTCTGAGCAAAGAGTTAGACCCAAAGAAAATGAAACAGCCCAATGCCCAGGGTGTAGGGGTTGAGAACCCTGGTCTGGTGTTTGTCCCTCCGGGAAGATTTAGGTCCCCACTCTTCCCCTGAGCCACCATCTCACCTTTCTTCTGTCTCCATCCCCCATCCCCATTTACCTTCTCTCATCTTACTCCTCCACCATTAGGATTCTTATATCCACATGCACATGCACACAAGAGCACAGATCCCGGGATTCGAGCACATCAGGATTTTCACATGCACTCACACATAGACAAATCTGGGAAGTCTGTCCCGTACTTAATTGAATTAAAGGACTGGGGTTTGGCAGGACATTGTGTATCTGAGCTGCAGCCTCTTGCAGCCGTTTCAAGGGCTGATGGTTCAGGCTCCCTGTAATTCCAGCTGCTGCTGCTCCTTGTGGGCAGGTGGCTGGGTCTGTGCCTGTCCCCTCTCCCCTTCCCCTTCTCTCTTCTTTCACTTCCCAGGCCAGAGCCTCCGGCACACAGGCACACAGCCTGGGGAGGCTGGGGACACCCAATGTATTCCTCCTCCCTTCTCTCACTTGCATTCTGGAAGCTAGTGGGAGGCTAGCTCCTGAGGAGGAGGTATCCCCCCAGTGTGAGGCCAGGGGACTGTCAGAACTGAACAGTCCAGGCAAATCCCTCCTTCTAGGTTTTCTACTGCCCATGCTTGGGGTGGGAGCTGGAGGCGGCCTGCCACTGGTTGGAAAGTGGACACACTTCTTGGCCAAGTGTAAGCCACTCGGCTTTGACTAAAAGGTGGAAATAGTCTGGTCTGAGGGCTTTGGGGAAACCTACTGAAGTGGCCAGGAGCCCTAATGGTTGGGTGGGGGAGTGGTACCAGTGGATGGGGATGCTGCAGGGCAAGGGGATGCTTTTTTTTGGGGTGGGGGGACAGAGTCTTACTCTGTTGCCCAGGCTGGAGTACAGTGGCATGATCTTGGCTCCTAAAACCTCTGCCTCCTGGGTTCAAGCGATTCTCCTGCCTCAGCCTCCCAGGTGTCTGGGAACATGGTGAAACCCCGTCTCTACTAAAAATACAAAAATTAGCCACTACGCCTGGCTAATTTTGTATTTTTGGTAGAGACGGGGGTTTCACCATGTTGGCCAGGTTGGTCTTGAACCCCCGACCTCAGATGATCCACCCACCTGGGCCTCCCAAAGTGCTGGGATTACAGGCGTGAGCCACCACACCCTGCCAAGAGGGATGCTTTTAACCTCTGCTTCCTCCCTCCACTTCAGCCACTGCTTTGGCAGGCTCCGGGGGTGGGAGTGGGCCTGTTCTCAGCTCCCCTTTACTGGGGACAGGTGATTCCTCTCTGGCCGGCTCCTTGGAGAACAGAGAGGGTGAGCTCAGGCCCCACCTCTCCAAGAGACCCATAACAGAGCCCAGCCCCCAGTCTGAGGAAGTCCTAGATAGGCCATTCCTGGCTCAGAGCCTGAGGCCATTGGAAAGGGCTTATATCCGGAACGGGTGAAGGAGAGAGCCCGGGAGCCTCTCTGTGGGTGGGAGGGGCGTGGCCAGCCAGCCTTGCCTCCTGGGGCATCAGCTCCCAGCTTGTGCTGCACTCTGACTATGACTTTGTGGGGCGTCTGCTGTGTGCGGAATCTATCCTGAAACCCATAGCTTAGGAGAAGCTTGGACAAGGTGCTAGTGGTATAGGTGTCCAAGAACCTGTTGGAGGAGCCCAGTCCACCCACATGTGTGACCCTTGGTGCTTGGCAAGGCATGGGGGTAGGCAGCAGCCCTCCCACAGCCAGCTAGACTGTTTTGCTCTGGGGCCTGAGGATTGGGGGGCCAGGGAAGCAATCAGGACTAGCCCAGGGCCCTGTGAAGCAATCTGTACTGCCCAGGGTCAGGGGGGTGGGGGGGTAGGCCTCACCTCGGCTAACCTCCCAGTGGAACAAAGGGGCCTTTCTCCACACCCGCCCGGGAGGGTGTGCCTGCCCGGCTGCTGCCGCCACTGCAGAGAGCGCTGTTTTTTTTTTTTCTTCCTGACTTTTCTCCATTTCTCTCTGGTTCCTGATCTCTTTTAGTCTTCATTTTTTTACTTTTTATGGGGGTGGGATAGAGATCTTCCTTCTCAAGTGTTTACCAAGTGCATAGACAAGTCTGCACTGCCAAAAGGTGAGGGCATCCTGGGTGAGTTAGGAATACTCCTGGGGCTGCCGGGTGCAGTGGCTCACGCCTGTACTCCCAGCGCTTTGGGAGGCCAAGGCGGGTGGATCACGAGGTCAAGAGATTGAGATCATCCTTGCCAACATGGTGAAACCCCATCTCTACTAAAAATACAAAAATTAGCTGGCCGTAGTGGTGCCTGCCTGTAATCCCAGCTACTCGGGAGGCTGAGGCAGGTTAATTGCTTGAACCCGGGAGGCGGAGGTTGCAGTGAGCCAAGATCCCGCCACTACACTTCAGCCTCGGTATAGAGTGAAACTTCGCCAAAAAAAAAAAAAAAAAAAAAGATACTCCTGGGGTCACATGGCCTCAGATTTCCCCAAATAGAGGGCAGCTCGGTCCTGAAAGAAGCAGGCAGGACTCAGAGCGGCAGCCACACAGGGTGAGACTGGGCTCACTGGATACCCCTCAACCAAGCTATGCACCTGGCAGGTCCCCCACCTCCTGTTCGCCCACCCATTTCGCGGTCCCCTTTCTATCCGGCCCCCGCACCGCAAGCTGTTCCTAATCAATGCGAACGGGAAACTCGGTCCTCACATCACATCACGGGATGTGCTTGGCAGCGACAGCAACAGGAGCCACTGCCACGGGTAGCTCCTTCCTTGGTGCATAGCCCAGGGTTCGAGTGGCCTGGGCCTAAGTGGGTTCTTCTGCTTCCTGTTGGGCCCCCCTGGGTATGCAGAGGGAACCACATTCCCTAGAGCTCTAGGCCGGTCGCAGGCCGCGCCCCGCCGCAGCCCTCCGAGGGCAGCTAGCGTTAACTCGCTGCGCCACCTAGCTACGGCGTCCGGGTGTGCAGCGCTTCACTCCCTGAGCCGCGGCGCTTCCTGAGCCGCGGCGCTTCCTGAGCCGCGCTGCTCCCTGATCCCTCCGGCCCAGCAGCCTGGAGAAAGCCCGTTTTTGGTCCTTCACGGAGTTCCAAATGAGGAATTTGGCACCTGCCAGCTGGAGGATCAATGTCACTTTGTCTCTTCAGCAGCCTTTGCTGTCCTCATGCAAGCTTGGTACTTTATGGTATATAAAACTAAAAGTGAAAATCTGTTAAAAGAAAAAAGAATTCTGTAAAAATCCCCATTCACATCTCATGGTGCTGAGCAGGTCATGGTTGTGTTGCACCAAGAAGCAGGAGAGACACGCTGGAGTTCTAATAGCAAGTCTAGGATTTGGAGCCTAGGCTTCTGATTCCAAGCCCAGGGTTCCATGCAGCACTTGGTGGCTTCCATTCAGCCCAGCCCTGCCCAGGCTATCAGGGCTCCAAGTTAGAAATTTATAGTCAAAGGTCTAGATTCTTCATGCTTCCTTTGGACAGCTGTGGACGGTGGCTGCCTTAGGGTCTCCAGGGCAAGGAGAGGAGCAGGCCTGTGAGAGAGTGCTCCACTGCCTTCCCCTGCTGTGCTGTTCTGTGAGGCTCCAGTTCCTTCCTCTGGTCATTCCAGCCCTTGAGTATGGCACAAGTGTTTCCAGTACTGTGTCTGGAACCAGCTCAGCTTTGCAGGAGGATTAGCGGTATCAGGGTTTCCACATTAATTTGCTGGACATGAGTGGCAGTGGTTGGGCTGCAAGAAAGCTGTTCTTTCTTTTCGGGAGGCAGAAGGCACCTCTCTTCCAGTGGTCAGGGTAGCCATGGTTGGAAGAAGAATCTAGAAGGGTCTCTTCAGAGCCTTATCCACTGAAGCTGTGCTTTGAGATGTGGGGGATGTAGCAGCCAACAAAACCAACAGAGAGGCCTTGTCCTCAAGGGGCTGATGGTCTAGTGGGGTGCTCCTGGTCAGGACCTCCTGGCCTTTGTGGCCTGGTGGCCAGGTTTCTGGGGCTCTCATGCTCTCCAGAGCTAGAGTCTCCCACTTCCCCAGCTGTGGACCAACCAGAGGTTCCCTGTGTAGGTGAGATTTGGAGGAAGGCTGTTGAGGCTATTTAGCTTCCAGCCTCCAGATGGGAGAAGGGCTCCACTTAAATATCTGATTATGGTGGGCACTTGTGTTTGTTGCTTGTCTATGAGCCAGGGTCAGTCTCCAATGCACCAAAGCAAGTCCCTAGGTGGAGGAGGCTCATTTGGAGTCGCCAGCCTGGGTATTGAGTGCTTTCCCTTAGGGGTTGAGGAAGTTAGCACCTGAGGAGGGGAGGCAGGTGGCTAGGGCTTAACACTCACTTTCCCACAGGGTGAACTGAAGTAGGTGGGTTCTTTTTTTTTTTTGAGAGTCTCACTCTGTCGCTAGGCTGGAGTGCAGTGGTGCGATCTCGGCTCACTGCAACCTCCGCCTCCTGGGTTCAAGCAATTCTCCTGCATCAGCCTCTCGAGTAGCTGAAACTACAGGTGCCCACCACACCTGGCTAATTTTTGTATTTTTAGTAGAGACGGGGTTTCACCATGTTGGCCAAGATGGTCTCGATCTCTTGACCTTGTGATCCACCCGCCTTGGCCTCCCAAAGTGCTGGGATTACAGGCGTGAGCCACCGAGCCCGGCCAAAGTAGGTGGGTTCTAATACCATACCCTGAGGTTTCCTGGATGAATTCTTCCAAGGAAAGGCAACAGTGGAGAGAGGCAAGAGCAAGGCCAGAAAGAGAGCAGGGGGCAGAGAGAGGTGGTGGGGGAGGCTAAGGCTCCCCCATCCCTGCCGATCCTCTGTCCCTTCTGATTTCCTCAGGCAAATAGACAAAGAGCTTAGGGAACTTCCCCTGCCCTGGGCTAAAGTGAATTTCCTGCTCTATAGGGATTCAACCTTCTTCCACCTTCCTTTTCTTCGACAGTTGTTTCTTCTCTGAGCCTCCTCCTCTTCCTCTTCCTTCCCTCCTTTGCTCAGAAGCATTCATAGGTGGGTGAGTAGTGGCTCCTTGTCCTGGGGTCTCCCCAGCTCCTCACTCTGCTGATGCCCACCAGACAGATGCTGGGAGCTGCGTGCAGCCCAGCAGCTGTACATGCAAAGCCACTGCTGAGGGTTTCTAGGAAAGTTTTTCTCTTTCTGTTTTTTTTCTCCTAAAGGAATCAGTTCCTCTCTGCTCTCTCTTTCTGTCTTTGCCCTCTTTCCCTGCCTCTCTCAGAACCTTGTACTGTACTTCTCTGATTCTTTTTGCCACAGTCTTCTTTCTTCGCTTTGGCCCTGATTCTCTATTTGTGGCTCCTCCTTTTTTCCCTGTCTCTCTTTTAGTTTTAGTTTTGTCTTTTGGTTGCTCTCTGGCTCTGGGGCTTCCTGCCTTCTCTCATTTCTTCTCCAGACTCCTGCTTGTCCCAGGCACATCCCTCAAGTGGCCTACAGAGCCTCTGCCTCCTGCTTCTCACACCAGGTTGGCATTAGAGTCTGGAGGACTCTGCCTCTTTATGAATAATTAGACCAAGGGCAAGTGTATTTGGGGGTAGCGGGAGGGTGATGCCCAGCCCTGGGAGGTGGGGACACTATTAATAGCCCTAAGAGCGGCTGGGGGTGGGGTTGATTGTCTGGCCAGCCTGTCCTGTCCTGGGCAGCTCAAAGGGCCAGAAAGGCCAGTGCTGGAAATAGAGAAAGCGGGTGGAGGTGGAAGAGCGGCTCTGCAGGCTCCTCCCTGGGATGGGACACCCCCTCCCAAGGCCCCTGTCTTTTCTTGGCATGCAGGGTATTGAGGGCATTTTCCACTGTCAGTTTTTCTTCATCAGGTTGGGGAGGGGACAAAGCTTCAGGGGCTGGGGGCCACTTGCCTGGACCCCACCATCACATGACTCTTAGCCCCAGGCCCTCTCAGAAATGCTGGCTCCAGCTGCCGACTGAGTCGTGGCACTAGCCAGCACTGCCAGGAGAGGCGCCTGGCCTGGCCGCTTATGGACCTGCGCCCATGCTCCTGGTTTTCTCAGCTCTCTGTATTCCAAGGCTGGGCGGGGCTGGATAGGCCTTGGGCCTACCACTCCCAGAGTCTGGGGGGACAAGCTCTGTCCTTCCTGTTCCTTGTTAGCCTTCTCTTCCCCGCCCACATTTCTAGTATGGTGACCATCTTGAGACCACTGGATGGCCACCGCGCAGCGATGTGGGGAGGGATATGCCTGTACAGGTGTCTGCCCAGGTTCTGCCGTTATATTTGCAGAGAAACCTCACTGTGGCTCTTTGTAGATGGTATTGGGCCAGGCCCCGAGGGAGCCCCTCTGCTCACTGGCAGTGGTCTCTGGGGCAAGACACCAAAAACTGCAATCTAGGACATACTTACCATGTCATCAAGAGCATGAGCTCCTGGGGAGGGGCACTGAGGGTCAGCCACAGCTTTCCCACCAGGGTGGGAGGTGGCATTTGAACAAAGCTGAGAAGGAAGAATAAGCTTTCAGCAAATGGAGACGAAGGGAAATAGTAATCCAGGCAGAAAGACAGCCAATGTTTATGTAGCCCCAACTATAAGCCAGGCCCTGAGCTAAGCACCTTATTATACATATTTTCTCATTTATTCCTCACGCAAGAATGCTAATGGTAGGTGTTATTGCCCTTTTACAGATGAGGAAACAGTTCATAACTTGGCCAAAGTAACGGGCGAGTAGGTTCTGGAGCACAGATGTGAATTCAGGGGGAGCCCTGGTACGCCATTGCTGGCCACCCATCTCCTTCTTCCTTCTACCCTTCACTTCAGTGTGCCCCCTTTGGCCCCTCTGTGCTAGGGCAAGGCCAGCTTACTCAGGATTGGATATCCACAGTGGTAGAACACTGCGTTGTGCCCCCTCAGTGCACACAGGCTCCAGACCAAGGGCACTTCCCTGGGTAGGCCAAGGACAAGCTCAGCAGACAGGTGAAGCAGACCCAGGCCAATGGCTCCTGCCTTTCTCCATCTCCGCAAGATGCTTTTCTTTGCCTTCTTTGCCTTTTCTTTGCCTGTTGTTTTCAACTTCTGCTTTTATGGAATTCCTACCCCGGATATCTCTGAAACATCTCAGACAGTGTTGCCTGCATGCCTTGGGTCTACTTGTTCCCTCTACAGACAGGTGTCTGAGGCACTGGGTTTGGTGCTGGGTCACCTTACCATGGGCAGATACAGGAGGAACATGCAGGCCCACTCTCATGTCCCATTGCTGCTGTGGCTGGGGGTCTTATTTATTAACTGCTGGGCTGGGCCTGGAGTGGCCATTGGCAGGTGGGCCTTTGTCTACCTGCTAGGTGCTCAGCTCTGCACCAGGGGCATATCCCCTCTCTCCTTTGCTGGCCACTGCCTGTCATCCCTTGGGAAACAGCAACTGAGCATTAGTTCCCCAGTGCCTCCTGGCTTCTCCCACTGCTCCATGCCTGGGCCCATCTCCAGGTGTTCTCCCTGGGCTGGGGACGGCTGCTAATGAATCAGAGATGGGCAGAGAATGCTGAGCAGCTCACACCAAGAGAACTCCCTGGAGGGCTCCGGGGCCACTTCCTGGGGATGGAAGGGAGATGGGAGTTCTATTTGTTTTCTTGGAGGAGAACTGTAAGTTTGGGAACACGTTCTCGTTAAATGAGGGAGGCAGTGATGGGCTGTGTGGCTGGAAGTCTTCCAGCTAGGAGTCCCTCTCCACCTGGGGAGTGGAGGCAACCAAGGACTGTAGGAGACAGGCCTTCTTCACCTCCACACCGTGTGGGGTGTAAGGCTTTCAAATGAAATGTGAGCCTGCTCTGCTGGTCTCCTGGATACGAGATGAACTGATAGACTTGCTTTCTCCTCGCTTCCTGAAGCCTCACTGCCGAGCTGTGAGCCCTGCAGTAACCAGACCTGGCCCTTGCTCCAGGGGCACCCATAGAGGCCAGGATGCGTTGGAATGGAGAAAGTAGTTCTTTCTGGGGTCAGGGGATGGAGAGGGGAATGTCCCATCCAGATGCTGGCCCTTCATCTGCCAGGTTCCTGTGGCCTAATCTCTTGCCGTCCTTACCTCCTACAATGGCTTACCTTGAGCCTAGGCCCTAGGGTCAGCCAGGGCAGGCCTAGACCACATGTGGGTGTGACTCAGTTTCTTCCTTTTCCCTGTCACTTATCCCTTCTGCCATGTCCTCTTCCCCCATCCCCAGCAGTTCACTCAAGTCAAAGGCGGAAGCCCGTTTGGACCTATCAGCAGGAAGGGAATGAGGAAAGGGGAGAGGACGCTAACAGGGGCAACATGTTTCCCTGTCCTTATCCCTGCCCTCACCCACAGCTTGAGGGCTATGCTTCTTGTTCAGGCTCTTGCTTTAAATCATGTGAGACTCTAGGGATGACAGGAAGGAAACATGCACCAACTCAGGATGACTCCAGCATGTTTGTGTGCGTGTGTGTGTTTGTGCACGTGTGTGTGCATGTGCATGCTGGCTGGTGGGGCAGGGTGAGGAATGGAGAGAAGGAGAGGAAGATCCTAGAAGCCCCATGAGCCCAGGCCCTGGCCAAGCCTCACCCCCCATCTGCCCTCTGGCTGCCCTGCATTCTCAAGGACTTCCTTGGTCTCCTGAGTCTCCTGTTTGCTCAGACAGGGAGAACTCCTCTGTGACCCATTCCTCTAGCCACCATCTATCCACCGTTCCCCTCCTCAGGGTGTCTCACATTCTCAGACTTGGGTTTCAGGAGGCACAATAGTTACATTCTCCAGCTCTGATTGCTACAGGCGGGGCCTCTGGCTCCCCTTGAGATTGGGTTTCCCGTGCCCTGGATGCTCCAGAATCTCAGAGGAAGGGGAGAGAAGTAGGAGGCCGGTGCAGTGCTGGAAGAGCCAGTGATTGGCCCCAGAATCACATCAGCCCTTCAGAGGATGGGGTGTTGCAGCAGTCCAGGGGTACCCCCAGAACAGAATATAATCCCACCTGCTTCTGGGACGTCAGGCCTGGGAGGCCAGGGGATGAGCAGGCACATCCCAAGGGCTGTTCTCCCCAGTTTCCAAAGGCCAGTGGTTCCTGCAAAGTTGAAGGGGGATCCTCTCTGGTGGCTCCATATGTACCATCTCACTCTACCCATTCTTGACAGTGAGAAGTAGCTGGTGGTACCTCCAAGTGTGTGTGTTTGTGTGTGTGTGTGTGTGTGTGTGTGTGTGTGTATCTGAGCATATGAGTGTATGCACCCAAGTGTATGCACGTGCCTGGGTATGCATGCATATGTCGGTTCGGCTAAGACTGAATCTGTGCACTCCCCTCAGCCTCCATAAAATTTGTTAGACAAAGTCCGTGGGGCAACTGGCCAACAAATTATACATGGCCCCTTTCACAGCACAAGTTTGTTTCGAGTGGGAGCTGAGGCCAGTGTTGGCTATAGCGAGCAGGAATTCCTCCCTCACCCTAGTGGCAACCATAACTATCTCCCCATCTGTAGCTGGAAAATATACGTATATTAAAAACATGCTATCACTCAGAGTTTATGTGCAACCCTGGGCTCCCCTTGGCTGCTGGAGCTTCCCCTCCAGAGCTCTACTGAAGAGGCAGAGTTCTCTTGGAAACACGCATATGCACATATGCCTGCAAACAGCAGAAGCAAGAGTGAGGGGGCGCTGAAGAGGTGAGGGGAAGGCAAAGGAAGGACAGAGAGAGGGGAACCAAGGAAGACAGGGAAGTAAAACCAGAAATGGGATCCAAGGGGAAAGGTAAAGAGCTGAATAAAAAAATTACGGTGGGGGCTTGTTCCGGGGCTGAGAAGGTGAGCTGGTGCTGGTGTGAGAAGGGCAATTTTGCAGGGGAACTTTGTGGCTGTTCCAAGGGATACTGGGGGCCCCCAAGGGAGAGAGGGGCCCAGAGTGGTCACTTGGCTGAGCCTGGCTCTGGTCTGGGCACTGCCAGAGGCCTCCAGCCCAGAAGCCACTGATGCTGGGGAGTAACCCATGGTGTGTGAATGAATAGAGAGTGGCCCCAGAACCTGGAGCCAAATCCCGTTTCGGAGGCTTGTTCAGCAGAGCCTACTTGGGCCCATATGGAGATAGTCTAGTCTTAGCACCTGTTCCTTCATAGCCCTCCCTTCTGGAAGCCTGCAAAGTGACCAGAAGCATGGGCAGGGGAAGTCTCTCCCTCAGAGCATGGATCTCATGAGTAACCCAGGTCCCTAGAGAAGCATGGCCAGCAGAGCTGGGTGTTTGTGTGACACAAGCCAGCCTGATGGCCCCAAACAGCATCAAGAATGAGCTGTGGGCTCTGAGATACTCACCTTCCCCTAGCCTGGCCCAGAAACCAGGGACCCCAAATGTCAGCCTGACCAGGGCATCTGTCAGACACAGTGGCTGGGCCCAGGTTTTAGGCAGCTGCATTTGATGGGCCTAGTGGGAAGCAGCTGAGAACACAGAAAGAACTCTCTGGCTCCCTGCACCAGCATAGAGGGAAACTCTGAGTTGGTATGAGTCGAGGGGAGACAACAGCACCCACTCTATCCCATATCCGACCAGCCTCTCCAGGAAGTGCTGGGAGCCACAGTCCCTAAAGAGACTGGGAGGGTGGTTAGGTGGCCCTCAACTTAGGGGTATGCAGTTAATGTCCCCACTGGCTAGCAAGCAGGCTGGAGAGAAGCCTGAGGCCAGAAAAGCTGCAGGGGACATGGCCCCAGAAGACTGGAGAATCAGAGAGACAGTCCTTGGGGGCGTGGGCCGGCAAGAGAGGATAAAAGATAAAAGATGGAGCCCGGCACCTGCCCGAGTTGTGCCAGCCAACACTGTCCCTGCCCCTCCACTGGCCCACAGGCCACCAGCTGGCCCATTGTCCCCAGTGAGAGAGCAGACACTGGAGGGGGCTCCCGTGTGGGCAGGGGCTCACTCATGCACGCCTGCCTGGCAGGGACTATCAGGGGAGAGCCACCCCAGGCTCGGGGGCGAGGAGGGAAGAAGCGGGGTGGCAGACAGAGCGTGGAGACTGAGTAGGAGGCCCGGTCAGAGTCTGGGAGGCCGCCTTCCACCTTCAGAGTGGTGAACAGAGCCCTGCCGTGCTGCAGTCAGGTCCCCTCCTGTGCTGTTGGCAGTGGGCAGTGTGCGGGGCCTGCGAACAGGAGATAAAGAGTTCAGGCAGAGTGTTTTTCTCACTAACCGTGGATTTGTGTATTTGTTCAGCTGGTGGCTCTGATAAGCCCCATTCTGCCAGATAAAAGCAGAGCAGCCACGAGGCAGGGCCTGTGGAGAGGGCGTACTAATGGGGCCTTCCTCCTCTCTGTCCAGAATCCCAGGGTTACCCCCTCCCCTGGGGAGCCCAGACAGGGAAGGCAGTCACGGCATGGGGATGCTCTGCAGCTCCTGTCGCCCAGGGTCTGTCCAGAGCAGGCCCAGACCTCAAGGCAAGGCTCCCTAAAGAGCCCACCGCATAAGAAAGCTGGGTCATATCGCATAGTGCTGTGGGACATCTAGTATGGTGTGGGATGTCTTCTTGCCTCCCCAGGAGGCTTTCCACTGTGGACCCAGTGGCCTGTCTGGGCTGTGCAGCCACTGGCTGGTTCCTGCCAGCCTCCTTCCTCCATCCATCCAAGGTGCATCCCTGAGCTGACAGGGTGCTCAGAGCCCTTCCCCTGTCATGTCCCTGGTGTCCTGAGGTGCCTGCTGCCCTATCGGGGAAGGGGTCTACTCTTGCTGAACTAGTTAAGGCCCTGGACCTAGAGATGGCCTGTGAGGGCTTCAGCCACCTTTGAGTAGCGCTGCGGTGTCCCCTGCCCCTGGACTCGGCCTTCCTTGCTCCTTTCACTATGCTGGTCAGGGGGAAGAAGAGGAACACCCCTTGAGCAGATCAGTGGGGCCCTGGCTGCAGCTGCCCCTGCTGCAGGGTTGGCTCCTGTGCCTCTGAGCCTGGGTCCAGATTTCCCGTGTCTCTGCCTTTTGTCCTGAAGCTGAGCTGAGCATGTTAAGGGCCGGTGGTGGCGGCATTGTGGGCCTCCGGCTGGGGCCGCCAGCCATAAGATGGCTGCCAAGGTCTAAAATGGCTGCCAGCAGCGCCCGGAGCAGCGCCCGGAGGCGCGTGGCAGGGGCCTTGCTCACACAGGATGCTCGCTCCCACTTGCTCCTTTTTACACAGAGCTAATAGTAATAACAGCAATAACGTTTTAGGGATGCGTCCTGGTTTAGAAGGATTTCCTGTCTGTCGCGCTCTCCTGGAGCCCCATTTGTCTCTGCCCTAGTCGATGGCCCACCTCCATCTCTTTGTCGGGTTCCTTCTAGGCTGTCCCTGGGCTGGGTATGCGCGTGCGCATCCACACACGCATGTGCATGGGCACATGGCTTGCCATCCCTACTTGGCCTTTCACAGTGGGTTGAGGCTGCTCCCATGAGGTGGACTCTGAGGCTTTCTCCTTATTCCCTCAACTGCACTGATCCAGGTCTGGAGGGCTTGGTGGGGACCAGGTTGGCCCTAGGATGGGTGGGGTTCATAGCAGAGACCCCTGGTTAGCAGAGTGGGTACCATGTGCCCCTCACTGAGTTCTGCAAATGGGTCCTGAGGCTGTGCCCTTCCCAAGCCATGATTTAGAACAGCCACAGGACCAGGGTCTGAGGAGGCCCTGGGGCGGGCTGTCTGCCTCATAGGCCCCTTGGCTGCCACTCCTGGACTGGCTGGGGCTCAAATCAGACCCAGAAAGCCAGCCATGGGCCAAGGTGAGAGAGTGAGATAGTGTCAAGAACGTTCACATTCACACCATGCTATGGCACAGAGAGGTTGCTCTCCCAGGGAAAATGGGTGGGCTTCCTCCAGAGTAGAGGGTGCCACTAACAAAGAGATGGCCCAGGGTGTGAACCTCTTCTGCCAAACACACTACCAGAGGTGAGCGAAAGGGGAGGTATGGAAGGATACACCCCAAACCAGAGGTGGTGAAGTGTATCCTTCCATATTAAAAGCACTTGTTAGCACTTTCTGTATTAAAAAGAATTCCTTTTTCTTGACTCACTACAATAGGATTTATTTTTGGGAATTACAAAAAAATCAAAGTTAAGTGGGGATGGGGTGGAGGGGGAGTGGGGCCTGAGACAGTCACCCTTCTTCACCTGTTACACGAAGGCAGCAGCCTGGAGTGTGGCCAGTGCTTTCAGCCCAAGACATGGTGAGACCCTCGCGCTGTAAGCAGGGGTGCCACCTGGGTGGGCTGCCTCCTATCTTGCAGCCCCAGCACCCAGCTCTGTTCTGGGGTCCCTCATCCCAATCCTTGTGCTGATGTCACCTTTTGGGAACCTCCTTTATGGTGTGGGCCAGCAAGTTGAATCAGGGTGGTAGCAAGACTCAGGAGGCAGGAATGCTCTGTGAAGTCGGGCAAAGCCCTGGCCAATACCAAGGCACGTTTTTCAGATGCCACTCCCATGTGGTCCCCCTGTGAGCAGCTGATTCTTCACCAAATGCCTGCCTTCTTCCTGCCCCACAACCTGCCCGGCCCCCCTCCACCACCCTCTCGCCAGCTGTCGTGCCCAGGCAGGCATTCTGGAGGTCCCCGTTGCGCCCCTGGCACACAAAGCTTTTGAGGACCAGGGGGACAGGAGTGGGGGGCTTTCCCAAGCTCTGCAAAATATTCACACACACACTCCACCCTGCCCCCAGCCCTCTGTGAGCTCCCACTGTACAATGAGCCCTTGTCTCGGGGCTCCCTCTGAGCAGCTGTGGCACCGGGGCATGAGACAGCCCAGACAGGCTGGCACAGAGCGGGCGACAGCGTCAGGGCAAACCTCCCCCCTCTGGGTTGCCAGGCACTGCCTGCGAGCATAAAGGTGAGGTGGGGGAGGCGCAGGCAGACAGGAATGGCTTCAATTAACCAAGTAAGGGAAGGGGATGCTCCTCTGGGAGCTGGGGCTGGTGGGGGATGGGGGACCCTTGGGTTCATCCCCACTGTGGAGAGAGATGGTCTCTGGCTTCTCTCCTGGGACCCCTCCTTGCTCTTGACTCTTGGCCAGTGCTTCTTGCCCGAGGGTGACTTTGCCCCTCAGGGCAGTAGACGATGTCTTGAGACAGTTTGAGTTGTCACAGCTGGGATGCTGCTGTCATCTAGTGGGTGGAGGCCAGGGATGCTGACTAGATACCCTACAGTGCACAGGATGGTCCCCACTACATAGAGCAATCCATCCCAAATGTCAGCAGTGACAAGGCTGAGAAACCTGACTGGGCATGAGCCTGTCTTTCTTTCCCTGCTTTGGGTCTCCCTGAGCCTCCCGTGGCTGGTTTGGGGAGAGGGTGGAGTGAAGGTTTCTGTGGCTGGGGTGGGCCCTCCCTGCTCTTGCACCAGGCTGGAGGGGTCGCTGCTTGGCTGGTGCTTATGGGGAACTTTGCTCTTGACACATCCTCCTCTTTGTGTCTCCTGCAGAATCCGGACAATCAGATAGTTCAAACCAGCAAGGAGATGCGGACATCAAACCACTGCCCAACGGTCAGTGCCCCCCACCTGCCCAACCGCCCTTGTCCTCCATGCCCCTCTACTTCCTTCCTCCACCCTGGCTGCCCTGGCCACTATCATTTCTTCCTCACAAATGGCTATAGGCAGCTGTACCACTGAGGCTGGGGTGCTTCAGAATGTCACCTCTCATTGAGGGCACTGGCTCGGCTGTCCCTTGACTGAGCTTAGCTTGCTATCCTGAGGGGACGGGAGGCATACCTAGAGCATGCCCCCTCTTCGGTGTAGACCTGAGGGCCAGCCTGGATCCGGAAACGGAACTTGGGAGGGAGAGTCAGCAGTGGGGAACGCCTTTGCAAACAGGTAGGCAGCCCCCTTCTGGCCTTGTCTTGACTCACTCATCCTTTCCCCTCTTCAGGGCACTTAAGTTTCCAGGACTGTTTTGTGACTTCCGGGGTCTGGAATGTGACGGAGCTGGTGAGAGTATCACAGAGTAAGTGAGTCTTTCCTTCCAGGCTAGGGATGGGGATTGAAAGTGACAAGGTAAGACCTCATGGGATGTCCTCCTAATGGGGTCTTAGGGGAGATGGATGGGGACAGACGGCTTCTGGGACGCTCTCGGCCCTGTTGGTGCTGGGCTGGGTACAGTGGAGTCTTCCAGAGAGCCCTGTCTCCAGTCTCCATTGCTTTGGAGGAAAAAAAAGGTCACAACCAGTCTCTTCTCCTGTGACCCCTAGCTGGGAGGAGGTTCCTCAGCAGCTCAGATGGCCCCATGGTAAACTCACCTTGGGCTTCTGGGAAACCATTCATGACAGTGAAACAAACCCCATCAGGCCTCCCCCGACCTCCAAACCTCATCACCCTCTCATTCTTCCTAGCTCCTGTTGCGACAGCTTCAGGGCCCAACTTCTCGCTGGCGGACCTGGAGAGTCCCAGCTACTACAACATCAACCAGGTGACCCTGGGACGGCGGTCCATCACCTCCCCACCTTCCACCAGGTGAGCCCAGTGGCCCTACCTTCCTACCTTCTCTCCACTCCCCCCAGGGCCAGGGCTGTCCCAGGTGGCTATAGGCAGCTGTATCACTGAGGCTGGGGTGCTTCAGAATATCACCTCTTATTGAGGGCACTGGCTCTAACACTTTAGAGTCCACCAGTAGCAGTCACCCACTGAGCTCCTGCTTTGTGCTGTCATGCAGCACCTAGCCCTGGGGACACAGATTCACACAAGGCATGGCTCTGCCTGGAAGTGGGAGTCTGAGAAAGTCTCTGTCTTGGGGAGGTGACATTTGAGCCCAGACACACAGGGGGCTGGTAGGGGTATGGGGAAAATGTTTCAGGAGAAGAGGGCAGCCTCTGTCCCAGTCCAGCCTGCATAGGCTGGCGGGACTACCCTGCAGAGGGCTTTGGAGGCCAGAAGAAAGCATTTAGACTTCATCCTTGGGTAGTGGGGACTCCTGAGGAGTTTTAAGCAGGGGATGCCGAGGGTGTGTGTTCCAGAAAGCTCTCTCTAGCAGCAGTGTGTGTGGGCAGGACTGATCGCCAGTTAGGAAGCCATTGGAAAGGCTGGAATGGGGGAGGGCCTAGAGGGGTAGGGGTGGCATGGAGAGGGAGGGAGATGCTTGGGAGGTAGAGATGTGGGTTCTGGCCAGGGCAAGTCATGCTGGGCAGGGTCCACCCTGTCTTTTTTTAAAACATGGGTGTTTATATTAATTGTGAGATTTTCGGCATTCATTTTGATATTTTTAAAATATTGGACTATATTCTTTATATTGATGACTGAGTTTTGTGGTGTTTTTGTCCCCCTGACATTTTTGTCACTTCAAGTACCTCATTCACCTCACCCTAGCCCTGGGGGCTACTGGGAATCATGGGTGGGATACAGGAGGCAGCTGAGAGTTTTGCTCACTTCTCTGATGTGGGCAGCTTGGAGGACCATGGCATCACAGATCAGGAAGGGGCTTGAGGAAGAGGAGCAGGCTTGGAGCTGGTGGCTTGAGGGCCTAGGGCTGATCCTGGGGTTGGGCATGCAGTGAGAGCCCAGAAGTGCTGCTGTTGGCTGGCCTCACTCCCCACCCAGAGGGCCATCTGTGCACAGTTGTTTGACCTGGACACTTGATCACTCCCTGGAGCCTCGGCCCATCCTTGGCCCATCTGACCCTTTTTTCCTTCCCCAGCACCACCAAGCGCCCCAAGTCCATCGATGACAGCGAGATGGAGAGCCCCGTCGATGATGTGTTCTATCCTGGGACAGGCCGTTCCCCAGCAGCTGGTAGCAGCCAGTCCAGCGGTTGGCCCAACGATGTGGATGCAGGTATGGGTGCAGGGGTCCTGACCCAGAGCAAGGGCAACCCAGAGCCTTTTTGTACCCCTCTCGGTTTACCTGGTGAGCCTCCCACCAGTTCCCCCTATGTCGGGAGGCATTACCCACCTATTTTCTTGCCTCCTGATCTTCCAGGGAGGGCAGAGCAGGCTGAAGGAAGGGAGTGGAGGCGAGGAGGGGTGCTGTCAGAGTCAGCAGCAGAGCCCATGGTGTGGCAGTGGGAAGCAGAGGGGCTGCCAAGTCTCTGGTGCCCCACAGTGAGGCGGCTGCAGGCCCTCCTAGTATTTCTCTAGAGAGGTTGCCCCACCCTGTGGGCCTCATGGTTTAAAGCAGTTTCTCACCCTAGGCACTAATGACATTTGGGGGCTCATCATTCTGTGTAGTGGGGATTATTCTATGCACGGCAGGAGGTTTAGCAGCATCCCTGGCCTCCAGACATAAAATGCCAGCAGCAAAACACTCACCCACAGTTTTGATGACCCAAAATACCTCCAGATATTGTCAAACGTCCCCTAGTGAGACAGCATCCTCTCAGATGAGAACCACTGGTCTCAGGGCCCAGCTTTACAGAGAGAGCCTCAGAAGCTAGTGAAGAATGAGCAGAGTCCTTTTGAGAGCAGACAGGGAAGCTAGCAAAAGGGAGAGAATATGGAGGATGCCAGCTCGACTCTTTCCCAGTCCCCTCTAGGGATCCTCTTCCTGTTGAACCCACCCCTCTTCACCTCCATTCTTGACTAAAAGTGCGGATAGACCTGGAGAGGGCTCTGGAAGAGAGTAACACGTGCGTGTGTGTGTGTGCATGTGCATGAGCACATGTGTGTGAGACGGCTGGCTTCAGGAGCCCCCTGCTGATGTGCCAGTGGTACAGTCTGTGTGTATCCTCACTGTGAGTGTGACAGGGCCTGGGAGTGCAGACCCATGAGTGTGGACTGTGCACAGGGCACATCTGCTCTGGACAGGCCTGGGCCCTGGGCTTCATTCTCCTCCTCTAGAAGATGAGGGTCTGACCTGATGGCACTGAGTCTGATGTTTTCCAGATATGCCCCTACTGAGAAGGGCCAAGTGGGCAGGCAGAGGCTGGGATGGAGCAGGGTGGGGCTGGGAGGCGCTCCTGCTTTTCTGCTGCCCCAGAATGAATGCAAACTCCGGCAGCTTCTCCTCCTGGGAGGAAAGGAGGGCTTGCATCCAGGCCTCGGGCTGAGGGAGTGGGCCAGAGACCCTCTAGACCGCCAGCGGAGGCTGGCCTCTGTGAGAAGGCTTCCTCGCATGACTCTCAGGTCCCTCCCAGGGTCTCCTTGTGGCAGGCAGGGACTTGGGCCAGCATGTGCCACATGCTTCCCTGGTGAGCCTTGAGAGGCGGAGAGAGGAGTTGAGAAGGCCCGGGAGACTCTTGGGCTACATCCTGGGTCCCTGGCCAGGGCCTCAGTAGGTGACCCCTTCTACAAGGACTGCCCACGTGGTGTATAGAGGGCTGTGTCTTTAGCTGGCTCCTGAGGCAAGGGCTCCTGGGCTCCTCTGCCCAGACCAAGTTCCTGAGGAGCCCCCCTTTTCCTGGCTCTTGCTCTCTCCTTTCTTGGCTGTCTGCTTTTGTGCCTGCCATTTCTGCATTTCTGCTCCTTCTGGCAGTCCTGCCATGCACGGCCCCCCAACATCCTCCTGCAGCACCCCCCGGCTCCCTTTTCCCCTCACCCCACTGTGTGTTGTTTCCCTGGGCTGCGACAAATCACTAATTAAGCATCCCAGCTGCAGGACTGGGAACAGCTGGGGAGGCACTGTGCGGCCTTGGGGACAGCTGTGCACAGCTGGTAGGATGCTCCCCCTCCCCACCATGCCAGCTATCAGGTGGCACACAGCTGCTGCCAGATAACACCTCTGCTGGTGGCTGGGAGTTCGCCCTTCCCCCACGCCTTCCCTCTGCAGTTAAGACAGCTCTTACTTCTCTGTTCTGCAGCCCCTCCACCCTTCATCCAAACTGATGCGATTTGTCCTGGGAGGATGGCAGCTCTAGAGATCTGCCCTGACTCTATCTTATCCCTCCCAGCCTGGGCACAACCTTAAAGCTCAGCCCAAGATGGAAGATGATCTTTCCAGAAGAACCTGGCCCACCAGGGCCCTGCTTTGTCATTTGGATGCCATGGCCACTGGGCAGAGATGGCTTTCTAAAGACAGACCTCAAACAAGGTGTTCTCTGTGCCCTTGTTTCATGCTGAATGCCACCCACACCTCTGGTACCAGAAGCAGGACAGATCCCTGAAATTACCCATCCTATGGTAGCTGAGCTTCTGGGTCCCCTGGCTGGGGGAGTCCTCTCCCCTCTGGCTCTGCCTCCAGGGCCCAGCTAGGCCTGAGCAGCCTGAGGACTCTCCAGGTCCTCTGACCCCTGTCCCTGCTCTCTCATTGGGCATTGTGTCCATTCCTGAGGGTCCATGGCTGTGTGTTCTCTTCCCTAAGTGGAGCCCTGGCTTCTTCCCACCAGAACCTCCGGTGGCCCAGGGCACCATGGCATAGACACCAGCCTGTCCCTCCCAAACGCACCGCTTCCCGGCTCTCAAGCTGGTGCCCTAGGGTTCCTCCTGCACTCCTTTCCAGATATTGGTCCTGCATCCCACCTTTCATTCCATTACCTGCTTGCCAGGGCACAGGTTGGGCCCCTTGCTCACCCCCTGCCTGGTGCACACCACCCCACATTACTCAGGGGCCTCGTTTTCCTCTCTGGTCAGAAGTACCCCCTGGCTGGCCTACACACAGGGCCTCGGCACGAGGCCTAGGACTGGGCAAGGAGCAGCAGGAGGGAGCACGGTGGTGGAGGAAGGGGCAGCGGGGAGGGGCTGAGGAGAGAAGGAGCGAGCTGCTGGCTTCCCACCTTCCCCGCGCCCACCCCAGCCCAGCTAAACCTGCCCTGTGTTGCTGCTTCCTCCCCCCAGGCCCGGCTTCTCTAAAGAAGTCAGGAAAGCTGGACTTCTGCAGTGCCCTCTCCTCTCAGGGCAGCTCCCCGCGCATGGCTTTCACCCACCACCCGCTGCCTGTGCTTGCTGGAGTCAGACCAGGTGAGAAATGGGGGGCCCCGGAGGGGGGCAGTGGGGGAGGTGGCTGAGCATCTAGGGGCAGCTGGCCAGGTGAAGGGGCCAGGGCTGACCCTGAGTGACTGAGTGACGGCCCCAAGCAATCTGAGTGGGCTGTGGTGCAGCAGCGGGTGGGCATAGGAGCCAGTCCCTGTTTCACACAGCACCTCGTGGAGGACCAGGCTGGGCCTCTGGGCTGCCCACCTAGTTCCTGAATACCCTCCTACTTCTTCTCACTCCTTGTGTACAATGCAGGCCGATCCCGAGGGCTCCCCAACCCTGGCCCAGTTCTCCTTTTGTCCTGCCAGCTGTGGCCGGGAAGGCACAGCCTTCTCCCCTGCCCTCCTGTCGGCTCCTCTTTCCCAGCTCCTGCCTGAGCCCAGGCTCTGGTTGTTTCCCAGCATGCTGCCAGGTTGGTGTGGGGCCTGGATGGAGAAGAGCACTCCTAAGGAGCCCAGGCTCCTGCATTGTGTCCTGGGGGAAGTAGCTCCCTTGTCTGGGCCTCCCTGCCCCTTTCTGGAAAGGAAGGTCTGGGTCTAGGGGACAGGTGGTGCCTGGACTGCTCTCCAGGAAAAGGAACTGGCCCACCACTGTGGGGGCCCCTGTCTGATTTCAGTGTCTCCAGCTGAGAAGGTGCTTGGGATAAGAACACCTAGATTGTCCTGAGGAGATGGGATCAGGCAGGAGGTTGTGGGAGCTGAGACCTCAGCCCTGTCACTCCTTTACTTTCTTCTTTCCTCTTTGGGCACCCACCTGGCAGCAAGAGGCCTGGACTTTTTCTGGACATGGCCCTATGTCCACCCGATATCTCCTGGGCTCATATGTAGGACACAGAAAACGAGGTTTACCTCCTGGCTTCCTCCTTGGGGCCTCCTGGCTGGGAGCCCAGAGGCAGCTGGTGCTGGGGCAGGGTGTGGTGGCTGCAAGGTGGGGGTGGGGAGCCCAGGCCCTCTGCACAGGCAGCAGGAGGGCGCAGGCCTGGCTCCTCCTGCTCCAACTCAGCTTTTATGAACTCCAGAGAGAAGCCAAGTTTCCTCAGCCCCCTAATGAAACTGAGAGCAAGAGTGAGCTGATTGGAAACAGACAGGAGGGGGAAGAGCTGGGGCCTACTCTGGGTTTGGAATTGCATGTGTGAGGACGTGTGTGTGAGGACACACGTGTGAGAGTGATGGGGGCAAGCACATGAGAACATCGCCTGGGTGGCGGTGGCTGGGTGCACACCAGCTCTCAGGAGATGTGTGTATGTATGTCAGATGGCCATCCTGAGCAGATGCTGGCTGTGTCTTCATCCAGAGCCCCAGGGAACCCTCTGCCTCCTCTTGTCTCCCAGTCTCTTACCAGGGCCTGGATTAGGGCAGGGCTAGTGAGGCACCCAGTTCAGATGCAGAATGTCAGCAAGTATCAAAAACTCAGTCATCAAGATAAATAATATTTTGATGGAATATGTTTTTTTAATCCAAACTTTTGCAAAACAAAAAGGGTATGATGAGTAAATACCAGTTTTTTACTTTTTTTGAGACAGAGTCTCACTCTGTCGCCCAGGCTGGGTGCAGTTTTTGTTCACTGCAAACTTCGCCTCCCGGGTTCAAGTGATTCTCCTGCCTCAGCCTCCCGAGTAGCTGGGACTACAGGCACACACCACCACACCCAGCTAATTTTTGTATTTTTAGTAGAGACAGGGTTTTACCATGTTGGCCAGAATGGTCTCAATCTCTTGACCTAAGCCTCCCAAAGTGCCGGGATTACAGGCATGAGCCACCGCACCCAGCCTTTTTTTTTTTTTTTTTTGAGACTTGAGTCTTTCTCTTTCGCCAGGTGCCAGGCTGGAGTACAGTGGCGCGATCTCGGCTGACTGCAACCTCCATCTCCTGGGTTCAAGCAATTCTCCTGTCTGTCTCAGCTTCCTGAGTAGCTGGACTTCAGGCGTGTGACACTAGCCCAGCTAATTTTTGTATTTAGTAGAGACAGGGTTTCACTATGTTGGCCAGGATGGTCTCGATCTCTTGACCTCCTGATCTGCCCGCCTCCCAAAGTGCTGGGATTACAGGCGTGAGCCACCACGCCTGGCCTTTTTTTTCTTTAGAGAGTTTCCTGCTCAATCATTTAGGCTGAATGCAGTGGTATGCTCATAGCTCACTGCAGCCTCGAACTCCCAGGCTCAAGCGACCCCTCCTGTGTGCCATCCTGGCTAATGTTTGTTGTAAAGATGGGGTCTTGCTATGTTTCTCAGGCTGGCCTCCAACTCTTGGATCAAGTGATCCTCCCACCTTGGCCTCCCAAAGCAACTGGGACTACAGGCACGAGCCACAGTACCCGGCTATGTCTTTGTTTAAAATTGTTTAAAATGTTGAGGCTGGGCACAGTGGCTCGTGCTTGTAATCCCTATGCTTCAGGAGGCCAAGACAGGAAGACTGCTTGAGGCCAGGAGTTCAAGGCTGCAGTGAGCAGTGATCACGCCACTGCACTCCAGCCTGGGTGACAGGGCAAGATCTCGTCTTTATAAAAGAATTTTTTAGGCTGGGGGCAGTGGCTCACGCCTGTAATTCCAGCACTTTGGGAGGCCAAGGCAGGTGGATCACTTGAGCCCAGGAGTTTGAGATCAGCCCAGGCAATATGGCAAAATCTCATCTCTAGAAAAAAAATACAAAACTCAGCCAGGCCTGGTGGCATGCACCTGTAGTGCCAGTTACTTGGGGGGCTGAGGCAGGAGGATCGCATGAGACCGGGAGGATCACTTGCAGTGATTTGTGTTTGTGCCACCGTATTCCAGCCTGGATAACAGAGCGAGACCCTCAAATAATAATAAATATAATTTAAAAAATTCCAATAAAATAAAGACAAGATCCTACCCTGCCTCATCTGCATCATTCTAATCTCCCAGCACTGGTTGTGATCAAACTTTATTTACAAAAACAAATGGCTGGCCTTTGGACCCCAGTTTGCCGATTTGATTAGTATTATTTTATGTACTGCATTAAAACATCATGGATCTTGATGACTGACTTTTTTTTGTTGCCTTAACTTTTGGCTGCCTCACCTGCTCAGGACCCTCAGCCCTCTGACCGGCAGCTCCCCTCCTCTCTTGTCCCTCCCACTGGCTGCCTCGTTGGCCCTGATGCCTTTTTCCCTGCCCACATGCACGCAGGGAGCCCCCGGGCCACAGCGTCAGCCCTGCACTTCCCCTCCACGTCTATCATCCAGCAGTCGAGCCCGTATTTCACGCACCCGACCATCCGCTACCACCACCACCACGGGCAGGACTCACTGAAGGAGTTTGTGCAGTTTGTGTGCTCGGATGGCTCGGGCCAGGCCACCGGACAGGTGAGTCCAGAGGGCCCCAGGAGCCCAGCTACAGCGTCATCTCCACGTCTGTCTGTCTGTCTCAGGGCTCACAGGGAGAGGGCCGGAAAGCCGGAAGCTCACCTAGGGCTGGAGCAGCAGGGAGCCAGTAGTACCAAATGCCTCGATTTTCTGGATCTGGGGGCGGGGGACTGTGTATTATGCCAGGGCCTGTCTATCATGGTCCGGAGAGGTGGGGGCAGCATCTGGGCCCCCTTGCTCGGGCTCCTTGCCCTTTCCATGGTCCTTGTTCCCCCAGCAGGAGTGAACTCATGATGATCCAACCTGGGCCTGGGCCCCAACTTCCAAGCGCTCCTCTTAAACCTCGGGGCTGCAAGGATTTGCTAGATTGTAGACCAAAGTTTCCCAGTGTCAGCAATGTTGAAATTTGGGGCTGTTTATTCACTATTGTGTGAGACCATCCTGTGCACTGTAGGGTGTTGAGCAATATCTCTGGCTTCCACCTGCTAGATACCAGGAGCACCTCCTTCTCCCCAGTCTTGGTAGTAAAGAATGTCTTTAGATTTCAGTGTGCCCAGGAGGGCAAGACCATCCCTGCTGAGGAGCACTATGTTAAGGGAAAGCCCTGAGCCACAGAGCTACACGGAGACTCCTGTTGGCAGGACTTTTTAACAAAGGATTCTCAGGACGGTCCGGTTCTAGAGTGAAACCCTGCTGCTCCTTAGCCCTTGGAAACACACTGCTTCCCTGCTGGAGCTCTTCTCTATCACTGACGAGCAGAAACTCAGGGTTGCTCAACGAAAGAGTTATTCCAGGAGGTGGTGGGCCAGAGATGACTCTTCAGTGGGACAGTGGTCCCTGGTTGGAATGTGGAGGTTTCTAGACCTCTGGGAAAAGTCCGGAGCCTCAGCAGCATGCTGTGCTAGGAGAAGCCCCAGCTCCTCTGCAGCTGGCCCTCCCAGCCTGAAAGCCTGCTGTGAGGTCAGGCAGGAAGGATGCTGAAAGGGCTGTGGTGGGGAAAGGCATCCTGGAAGCCCACACCGGAGGCTGCCTGCTGCCACCAGCCCCGTGCTGCCTTGGTGTGCTCTGGCAGAGTGAGCATTTGCTAAGTGCTGGTGTATTGATTTGTGGTGGGGCCATGACTCCGCCTCCTCGCTCTGTCCATAAAGGAAGCCAGTTTTTTCCCTCTCTCCTGCTCCCCTCCTGCTGCTTTCCTCCATCTCCTTTCTCCCTTTGCCCTTCGAGGGTTTCTGTTGGCTGACTCTTAGTGTACTCGTACCTTCACCCACCTCTCTGGACAAGCTCTGTCCACTTTTAGGGTCATGGAGGGGAGAGCAGATCTCTGACAGCTGCTGTGTTTCCATCAGAGATGACAGCAGAGTTCATGGGGAGCTACCAGTGTATGCCCAGCCCCCAAGGGGCCTGGGGTCTGGGATATGGGGCAGAGGTCTGGAACATTACCTTGGCTGCTTTCTCAACTACTGAGGCAGCTGGGATTTTGAGTCAAATTGAGGCTGGCCTAGAGACCAGGTTACCCCAAGGAGCCAAACGTAACCAAAGAACCCTTGAGAAAGTGGATCATTTAGTCCCCTGGCCATTGTGAGCCTCTGGTCCTGCGGGCTGGTCCTGAACCTCTCCCTTGATATTTAACTGTTCAAGATTGAGGACTGTGACATAGAGCCACAGTTTTTTTGTTTTGTTTTTTTTCAAAGAGGACTCATTTTGCCCAGAAGCTTCTCTTCTTGAGGCAGGCACTTGCTCCAAGCAGACCATGGACAAAACAGGGCAGAGAGGAACTGCAAACAGGCACCTTGATTAAGCAGGGAGTGTGGCCCAGCTAGGGAGCAACCTCTCTGAGTTTCCTTGTGTGGCTGGTCATACTGAAGAGAGGGAGAGGGGGCTCAATGGGGAGCCTGCTTGACGGGGACCCACCCTCACTTCTGGGAGGAGGCTAGAGACAGTGCTGTGCTATGCAAGAGGCTGATGCACAGCTGCAGAGAGTCAAGGCACCCGGCTCTGCCACTGATCCGGTAGGCAGGGAGTGGCAGTGCCCAGCTATGCTTGCACTACAACCACTATTAAGCAGTGCTTCTCAGATTTGGCATGCACGAGAGTCACCTAGAGCTCTGGCTAACACGCAGATGGCTATGCCTCACCCCCAGAGCATCTGACTCAGCAGGTCTGGGGTGTGGCCTGAGAATTAGGATTTTTCCCAACTTCCTAGGTGATGCTGATGCTGTTTTTAACCTCCTTGAGAATCTGAAGTCACAGATCAGTTTTGCAGGAAAATATCTGCATAGAATAATTTTAGGCCGGGTGGAAGTGGCTCACGCCTATAATCCTAGCACTTCGGGAGGCCAAGGTGGGCGGGTTGCCTGAGCTCAGGAGTTTGAGACCAGCCTGGGCAACACAGTGAAACCCTGTCTCTACTAAAATACAAAAAATTAGCTGGACGTGGCTATATGCGCCTGTAGTCCCAGCTACTTGGGAGGCTGAGGCAGAAGACTCACTTGAACCTGGGCGGCGGACATTGCAGTTAGCCAGTATCGCACCACTTGTACTCCAGTCTGGGCAATGGAGTGAGACTCTGTCTCCAAAAAAAAAAAAAAAAGAATTTTTATGTCACGTCTATAGCCTGGCCTTGGACCCTAGCGTAGTAACAGCCAAGGCCAAGTGGAGACACTATGTGGAGGAGATGCAGAGGATGCCTGGTTAGCTGTGTTCTAGGGAGAAGGAAGAGACTGCCAAGTGAATGTGATGGAGAAGTCACAGGGCCCAATGCAAGAGCGTGAGTCTGGGAGGCAGGATGCCTGGTCCTGGCTCAACCTTGCCTACCAATGTCAGAACAGCCAGGCCCGTGTCTTCATCTGTAGATGAAAGTGAGAGCTATACCAGCTTCTAGGCTTCTTCTAGCTCCTAACTCATGAGGTTTTAAGTCACTGCACAGTCACAAGACCTTGAGGTTTTTAAAACTTCAACTGTACCCCAATCAGAGCTGAGATATGTCAGCCTGGTTGGAAGTTACTCCTAGAAACTGAATGTTGTAAATCAGCAGGTTTCAGTGTCCAGCCATATCAGGCGGGGATTAGCGTTATTGGGTGGGATTAGCGATATAGATAATCCTGGGGGAGATAGGCTCTGAAGCTGGAGGAAGACAGAGGCTGCCCTATGGTTGCTTGGAAGGCCTCCATGTCCTAGCCCCCTGGGAGCCTGATCTCAGGATCCCTGGAGAAAAGGAGTGAGGCTGTGATCAGACGGTCCCATTTCCTCCTTCTAGGCAGGCATGGAGATGAGGGGAGGCATTGCATCATCTTTGTCTGCAGAGTTGCAAACCCCTGTGGTCTGACCTGCACTTTTACCTGGAACTAAGGGTCCTTTTCCAAAACAACACTCACACAAAAGTTCTCCAGCCCAGGACACAGCCACTGCTTGCTTTTGTCCGGGACCACTGAGAGTTGTCACCCTCAGAGTGGGCAGGAATGGGTCAAAGGAACCATTTAGAGGGACAGTGTGTCAGACCCAGATGCTGGTCATAGCAGTAAAGAACAGTGGGCAGAGAAGCCAGAGTTCAGAAGGGTGCAGCTGCACAGGCCAGCCTGGGCTTCTGTGACTTTAAAGTGCAGCAGGAGGGACAAGTCAATCCCAGCTGCTCAGTGGTACTTGGGTGCTCCATGCTTCTGCCGGCTCGTTGGGGGAGCCGGCAGGGATGAGGGTGGCCTGTTTTGAAGGCTCCAGTGAGATCAAGAATGTTCTGGAGGAACAGGGCAGAGAAAGATAGGTTGTGATTCAGGGAATCTGGCTGGTCCCCACAGAGGGAACAGCGTTTTTTGAGCAGGCCTGTAAGGGTGTGGGAAGTAGTCTTTCAGACAGAGAGCTCTGCAGTGAGCCAGCGTGCAGTCCTACCTACTCGGCCTGTGTTCTGGAAACCCCAGTCAGTTTGGAATGGGAAGTGCAGGGGGGTGGTAGGGGTGGACCAGTAGAGGCATCCCCCATGGGGGCCTTGAATGCCAAACTGAGGAGATTGGACTTCATGTTGGGTGTAGTTGGGGAAGGTTTCGGAGACTGGAGAAACCTGAGCTGATGTAGATTTGGGGGAGAGGATTGATGAGCCTGCTGGAAAGAATCATCCCTGGAGTCAGACAGACATGAGACATGGCTGTGAATTCCAGGCCTGGACAGTTGCAGCTGGGTGACTTAGGATGACCCATTGAATGGCCCACAGCCTTAGTTTCCTCAGTTGTGAAATAGAATAGAGCTTCCTTTGTGGCAAGGCTTCCCAGGGAAGCCCTGTTAATGCTTGGACTAATGGTCTTTTGTTGAGGGGCTCTGTCTTATGCACCGCAGGATGTCGAGCAGCATCCTGGCCTCCACCCAGCCCTTCCAGCCCCTCTGTTGTGACAACCGAAAATGTCTCCAGACATTGCCAGTGTCTCCTCAAAGGGGGCAGAATCCCCCTTAGGTGAGAACCGATGCTTTCTGGGGTGGGTCGGCAGTTACACAGTAGAACTAAAGCACCTGGTCCAGGGCTGGACACTGAGGGTCCTGAGCTGATGAGCACAGTCTCAGCACAGGGGAGCCCTCCACACCTGCTGATTGTCATTGTCCAACTGAAATCAATGAGGACAGAATGAGGCACTGGCTGGAGACATCAAGGTGATGGGCTCCTTGGGGCTTGCTCACCAATAAGAGGAGGAGCACACAGGATCCTCTCTGGGTCTCGCATCTGGATGCCCGGAAGGGCAGAACTCTGTCCCATAGGAGAGGTGCCAGTTTAGGATGAAGAATGCAGGCCAGGCCTTCCTGAGCTTACACTGCAGTGGTTGCCAGGGTCCTGTTGAGAGTGGCAGGAGGTGTGTGCCCACACCTCCAGGGAGGTCCCTCCAAGGAACTACCTGGGAGAGGCGGGGTGCCTCTGTCTGTCCTTTGGCACCTACATGCCCTGAAGTCAAAAGGCCATGCACGGGCCTAGAGGAGAAAATCCAGTTAGAAGCAAACGAGGGCATAAAGGACAAGGAATGTCTCCTGGTGGCTGAGCATCCATGGCGGCTGAGGGCATCTGTCATACAGGGAAGTCCTCCTGAAGAACCTCACGGTCACTAGACCTGGCAGTGACGGATTTTCTTCCCTGGCCGTTCTTGAGAAAACAGATCAGCACCCTACTGCCCACAGGCAGTCAGGACCCAGGCTCCTGGAGCCGAGGGCGAGCTCCCCAACTTCTGGTGGCCTCCTGAGGACATGTTGTGGGTGGGTGCTGGCAGGCCTGCTGTCCTTGGTTGGGTGAACCAGCTCAGCCCGATGGCCCTCAGAGGGAGGCAGGCATGTGCTTTGTGGGGGCCAGGGGAACAGCATGATCGTGCTCATCTTACCTGCTATAGGAGACAGTCTACAGGAGCATCAGAGTTCTAGGTGTAGCTGCACGTATTTGCCAAGTGGCACATTTTGGTACCTACAACATTTTCCCTGAAAAGTAACAAACCACCCGTCGAATACCCCTCCCTCCCTCCCACAACTTCAAAAGAGGACCAAAAAAAAAAAAAAAGAGAAACACCTGAGAGACCAAATAGAGGCCTTACACCCTCACCCATCCCGTACCCTGGAGGAGAGGACCCAATCCTGCATCTTCCACTGGGAGCGCCCGCTCTCAGGAGCGAGCTGGCGCGGCCGCGCAGGGGAGCGTGTGTCTGTGTGTGATGTGCCTTCATGCGTCACTCTATTTATGTTGTTCGCAGCCCAACGGTAGCGGCCAGGGCAAAGTCCCGGGGTCATTTTTGCTACCGCCGCCGCCTCCAGTGGCCAGACCTGTGCCCCTTCCTATGCCTGATTCCAAATCCACCAGCACTGCCCCAGACGGCGCCGCCTTGACTCCTCCATCACCTTGTAAGTGGACGATGAAACCGAAACCACAACGCCCAGCGTCCCCGGCCCATCCAAACAGTCTCCACTGCAAAAAGAAAAGCCCTCCCCTTCCCACCACCAAAGCCCCCCAACCCAGAGCACCATGGACAAGAGCAGATCCGAGCCCCCCAACCACAGCCTCCCTCCCGGGCCTCAGTCGCACCAGCCAGCACCCCACGAGCCCCCTGCCCGCTGCTCCCAGCCGGGGCCCCTGGCCCAGGCCCCTCTGGGGGGCGGGAGGGAGAGCACAGCGGGGGCACGCAGGCCAGAGGTGCTGGCGGGGGTGGGAGGGGGCGGGGAGGCACAGCCATGCCATCTTCATGCCTGATTGCTGTTTTTTTCTTTTTTTGTTTTTTGTTTTTATTTTTTAATTTTTTTTGTTGTTTCGTTGTTCCCCACACACCAAGAAAATCAAATGTAACCACAAGGCGACGCCACCACCATCCCCTTTTTGCCTTGCCCCTCACCTCCATCCTCGGGCCCTTGGGCCTCAAAGATGCAGCAGGCCAGCCCCTGACCCCTTTCCCCTCAGTCTCACATTTGGTTTCTCGTTGTTCCTCTTTTTTTTTCCCCCTCCCATCCCTCTCCCCTCCCTTCTCCTCAATTCCTTTCCCAGGTTAGATATTCCAAGGACGAGGGAGGGCTGTGGGCTTTGGCTTACTTCATCTCTCTCTGTCTCTTTTCTTTTCTTTTTTTTTTTCCTTTTAAACCAATGACAAATTTTGTCAAAGGGAAAAGAAGAAAAATCAGTCGAGAGGTCCCAGGTAGACCCGGCGTGAAGGACAGGAGGAGGGGCGGGTGCTGTCTGTGGGCTGGGGTGGGCAGCTTGGGGGACGGGCAGGCCACAGGCCAGGGCAGTTTGGTGGCAGCGGGAGGGGTGGCCCATCTCACACTGCTCTCTGCTCGCTCTGTCTCTCCTTTCTTGTGGTTTGAGTTCTTTTCCCCTCTCCATCCTCTTCATGCCATCTTCCCATCTGCATCCGCCATAAGACATGAAGTCACAGTCATTGGAGGTGGGCAGGGCGGGGGATGGGAGCTGGGCTACAGGGTTTGGGGGCACTTCTGGAGAGAGGTGGGCAGAATCTGGTGAGCACGGAGTCCCTGGGTGTGTCTGGTGCAGGGCAGTGATGGGCCTCCCAGGTAATCTGTGATACTCTTTGCCTCCTCTCGGGGCATCTTCCCTCCTGGGGGTACAGGGCCTGTTCCCTCCAGTGGGGATCCAGCTGGACAACCTGAGAGGTACTCAGGGCTGTTGGGATCATTTGTCTTCGGGCCCCAGGATGGCTGCCCCCAGGCATCTGAGCTCTGGGGCTCTGCCAGGCCCTCCAGCTTCCTCCTCCTCTGTCGCCTTGGTCCTGGAACCACAGGCCTGTTGGACCTGGTGCATCAGTCAGAGGAGGGAATGCCATGGGCCTGAGCCTTGCCACCCCTAGGCCCAAGCCAGGCAGCCAGCTCCTAGGCCCCTCTCTGACCCTGTCCTACCCAGCTCCACCCTCTGTTGGGCACCCTTTGGGTTCCCCAAGCCCTCCTGCCCAGTCCTTGGGCCTGCTCAGGGTGGTAAGAGGTGTAGCATCTAGCTAGGCTACCCAGGTTGGAGAGGTAGCCTGGCTGGGAAGGCCTTCCCGAAGCAGGGTGGGGCCGATCTGCCAAAGCTTCCACCCTCCCCTGGCCCCCTCTCTTCAGTACCTGAGAGAAACCAGTGGGAAAGCAGGGGTACCCTCTGAGGATGCTTGGGGACCAGGGCTGTCCGCAGCCCTGCCCAGTGCCTCACTAGGGGGCGGCACTGGGTCCAAGAGACTTTTGTCTCAGCCTCCAGGGCCCCTCCCTCACCCCAGCCATGAAAAAGGATGCCTGGCTGAGACTATGGCTTTGGAGTAGGGGGGTGTCGGGGGTGTAGTGCGTGTTCCTGGTCATTGAGAGGATGAGGGTGTCCCTCTGTAGTGGGGGACAGGCTCAGAGCCTGGCCTCCAGCTCGGATGCCCCTCTGGCCCGTCCTTCCCACTGCCAGCCTAAACCCTGGCAGCATGGTCTAACTCAGTCTCTCCCTCTCTCAGCAGCCCCGAGGGGCAGTGCCCAGGTTGGCCCCAAGGCCTGACAGGGTCTCTCCCTCTCTCCCCTGCTCCCCACAGCATTCGCAACGACAGGCGCCTCCTCTGCCAACCGGTTTGTCAGCATCGGACCCCGGGACGGCAACTTTCTGAACATCCCACAGCAGTCTCAGGTAGGAAACCCTGCACACCACCTGGAGGCAGGGACCAGGGGAGCAGGCAGGGTTGGGGGCATCTTGGTGTTAGGGAAGAGCCTGGATTCTTTGGGGCTAACAGGGAGAGAGGTCTAAGGCGGGGCTGGAGGGCCCAGGCTTTTGCACGCCCAGCTGAGCCTGCCTCCCCAGGCAGCCCCCAGGCTCCCTGGCTAATCAGCTAATTGGATAATTAGCTCTGACAGCCCTGGCCTGAGGAAGGCAGCCAAGGACCCAAGGCTAGAGGCCCTCTGGGCTAGGCCTGGTGGAAGCAAAGATGGAAGCCTGAGGCCCATCAGGAGGAGAAGAGTCTGCCTCATTGCTTTCCCGCCCAGGCTGGAAGCCCTGGCCCCCAGCCCTCCCCTTTCCCCTGGCTTTGGGTGGGCTGGGTGATGGGTGGAGGAGGGACAGAGGGCCTGGTGGGCTGTGTGCCCAGAGACTGGCACACTGAGGGCAGGGCAGGCCACCGCCCTAGAGGCTCCTCCCCCAAGTCTCCAGGAGTCCTGTTAGGGAGAAGGCCAGCATGCTGGAAAACCCATCCCTGCTCCCATCCCCTGCTGAAACCACCCCCAGTTTTCACAAGGAGACAGGTCCCTGTCACAAGCAGGAGATAAGACAACTCTTAGCCCTCCAGATGGAGATCCCAGAGCCCAGTGCCCACAGAGCCCAGTGCCCTTGGGGGCGCAGGGAAGACCCATCTCAGGAGGAGGCCAGAAGCAGCTTTAGGGGGCCTGAGGCTTTTACAGCCCAGTTTTTAAAAACATTCAAAGATCTTTCTTTTGCACATTTTACAAAAAACACCTCCTTGGAGGTGTCCTCAGCCCTGGGAAATCCACCTCTGTTAAGAGCCCCTGGGGCCGCCTCTCATCTCCTGCTCGGCCTCTGCTCTGGGGCCTGAGTCCAGAGAAAGTTGGTGGATGGAAGTTTTGTGTGTGGTTTGAGGTTGTTTTTTTTTTTCTTTTCCTTTCCTTCCCTCAAAAAAAAAAAAGCCAAAAAACTTTGTCAAACTTCAAACTTCAGAGCTCCCTAGTGGCAAGGAGGGGAGGGGAAGAGAACTTCAACCCCCTCCAGCTTCCCACCCCCTTTCCCCAGAGTCACGTCTGACCCGTCTGGTTTCCAGGAGCAACCAGACATGATGTAACACCCAGATGAACTTGAACTTGGGGGTGTTGAGAAGAAAAACAATGGCTCTGAGCAGGGGCTGGAGCCAGCCCCCTCTGCTCTGTGCCAGGGAGGCCGAGAGAGCCCTGCTGGCAGAGGCGGGAGGGGGTGCCAGAGGAAGAGACAGCAGGCGGGCCTCCCCTCCCAGCTCTGGGCTGGCACCAGGCGGCAGGGCTCCATCGCTCCCTCCCTCCTGCTGCCTGCCTGGGCTACTTGCAGCTCTGCAGTCCTGTGCTCCGGGGACCACTGCCACAGCCCTCTCTACTCACCCTGTTTCTGCTGCCTCCTTTACTTTCTTTGCTCACTTTGCTTGGACGTTTGAGGGCCAAGTCAGAGTTTGAGGCAAGTTTGGGAAAGTTTGTCTCCCCTCATGTTCCCTGTCTTGGGCTCCAGGAGGTAGGAGGAAGGAGTCCTAGTGGGGGTCCAGGGCCCCTGAGCAGGCAGGTGTGTCTGGGAGTGGTAGGGGGAGCTGGAGCTGGACAAGCGGAG
This sequence comes from Cacajao melanocephalus, assembly GCA_963573385.1. Classification (NCBI taxonomy): domain Eukaryota; kingdom Metazoa; phylum Chordata; class Mammalia; order Primates; family Pitheciidae; genus Cacajao; species Cacajao melanocephalus. The sequence continues at coordinate 22,985 of CAUYLG010055779.1, read as the reverse complement.
CTGGAGCCCTTGGGCCTGGGGGCAGGCAGGCGGCTGCTACGGGTGCAGGGGGTACAGCCGGGGGTGGTTTCCACAGTAACCAGTGACTTTAGCTGATCTCTGGAGCACCAGATGGAGAGAGAACAATAGAATGAGGGAAGAAAAGAGAATTTTAGCAATTTTGTCATTCCCTGGGCAGCGCTTTTTACTTAGTTTTAATCAATTTTGGACCTGGCTCAGGAAGTAGGGAGGGGGGAGCAGAGAAAGCCGCTCTGTGCTTGGCAGCAGATCCCCCATTCCTGGGACCTGTGGGGAGGCTCCGAGGAGCCCCCTTGGGGCAGCCTTTGTCTCTAACTCCAGGCCTGGAACCAGAGTCTTCCTCCCCTCAGTAGGACCCCCTCCAGTCTAAGCATTGGCAGTTGTGGGGCCCTGGCATGGCCTGCCAGGGGCAGATAGGGCAGGTGGGGCCCTCCCTGTCCCAGTTGTCCACAGGCCTCATTTGCCTGGTGGGGAGAGGGGTGGGGTCACCACCAGAGCCAGCTTCCCCTCAACCTTGGGGCAATGGCACAGGGTTCCTATATAGTCTCCCCTCGGGAAGGGGGTCCCAAGGAGCAGGCCTGAGCCTGCAGCGGGTAGGGTGTCACCCAACCCAGGCAGTTCCCGCCCCCCAGTCTGGGCCAGAAGCCCAGGGGCTAGCTGCTAACCGCTTCTCCCCCACTCACTCTGGGGATGCTGCAGGGCTGGGTTTCCGCCTCAGCCTCTCCAGGCCCCAGTGAACCTCTGTTTGGCCTGTAGTCAACGGACCATGGGTTGGATTTGGGGCAGGTGCTTGAGGAGCCCCGCTGAGGGAGGGCAGGTCTCTGTGTGTGTACTGACCAGCACATGCAGAAGTTCAGCATCTCTGCCTGCCCAGCAGCGCCTGGTTATTGTGGCAATCCCAAACCCCCACATTTCCAGATGCTCTTGATCTGCACCGTCCATTGTGGTAGCCATGGGCCACGTGTGGCTGTTCACATTTAAATTAACTTATTAACTAAAGAAAAATGTAGTTCCTCAGTCACAGTAGCCACATTTCAAGTGCTTAGAAACCACTTGTGGCTGCTGCATTGGGCAGGGTAGATAGTCACAGAGAGCGCTAGCTGACCTGCAGGGCCCTTTCTAAGACTTGGTCCCAAACCAGAGCCTGAGGCAGCATGTTTGACCAAAGCAATGTTTTAAATATTGGAAAGTTTCACATGAAATTCTGTCTGGAATTCTGGCTTCTTTTGTAAAATTGGCAGATTAGCTGCCCTGGGCTCTCACCCTGACCCTAGGGAGGGCACAGGCATTCTAGCCGCACACACCCTGCTTCCACATGCTCACAGCACAGGCAGCAGTTAGGAGCACTGCCTGCACTGCCCTTTTTTTTTTTTTAACATACAAATTTTTTTTAGAGACGGGGTTTCACCATGTTGGCCAGGTTGGTCTCGAACTCCTGACCTCAGGTGATCTGCCTGTCTCGGCCTCTCAAAGTGCTGGGATTACAGGTGTGAGCCATCGCACCCGGCTGCACTGCCCCTTACATTTGAACCCTGACTTTGTTGTCCAAGGGCTGTGTGGCCTCAGGTGGGTCACCCACCCTCTCTGTGCCTGGTTTCCCTGTGGGGTCAGGTCAGGGTGGAGTGAACCGGGACCTGGTATGTGCTCTGTAGTTGGCTCTGCCTGGCCCCTGCAGACCACAGTCTGTGACAGCCTGGGAGAGGCCCTAAGATGCATTTTTAGGGGCCCCAAGATGCATTTTCAGGGACCCTCGTTTTGCCCCAAGGGTACTACCAGGTGCACCCAGGCCCAGTAGACCACAGTAGACGCTGACCCACCACTTTGCTAGGAGGTGGGGCTGGAGCCTTTGATGGAAGGCATAGCCAAGCAGCCCAGTCCCTTGGGGTCCACTCTGGGTGTGCTCTGAGCTGAGCCACCAGACACAGGCAGAGAAGGCCCTGTCTGTGGGAAGGCAGCGCCCCCTGCTGGCATTGTGAAGGAAGTGATGCCCACCCCAGGGAGCCTCAGGTCCTTCCTCAGTGTCTAGTGCCCTGAGGGTAGAGGATCTGGGCTACATGGCCCCTCCCCTAGGCCTAGCGCTACTAGGGACTGCAGCCATGTGGTTCCCCCACCCCCAGCCTTTCAGCCTGTGGGACCTTGGCTGGGGTGTATAGATGGGAATTTCTGCTTTTAATCCAAAGAGACAGAAAGAAAACTCAGCAAGAAGCTGGGCCACCCCCACCCCATTACCAAAACCCCTCTGGGTACAAAAGCCCCAGCCTGGCATCTTCCCCACCCTCCAGGACCCACACAAAAACCTAAATAATTGGAAACATGGCCAGATCTCAGGCTTGTGCCAGCGCCAGCCATGGGGGTCCCACCCGCTGGGCACAGTGCCCACAGGAAGGCCAGCTGGACTCTAGCACTAGGGGCAGAGTCTGAGGGGGTGGAGTTCTCATAGGAGGGAGGGAGAGAATGGGGATGCCCTTTCTCCCCCACAGGAATGAGGGGGGTGGTGGCTGTCTGCACCCTGGCACCCTTTGGGAGCTGTCCCTTGAGGGGCCAGTTCACCCAGCCAGGTAGGAGTGAGATGGGGCCTGCCCCAGCTGTTCTCAGTATCGCCTCTTTTTCATCCCGTTTCAGTCCTGGTTCCTCTGATAAGATCGACAAAAGAAACAACGAAATGAAAAGAAGAGGTTCCTTGAAAGGGGGGAGAAGAAATTTTGAGACATGGAAAAATCCCCCAGCCCAGCCCAGCCCCACCGAAAAGCAAAAATTAGACGTCGTCAGCCACTCAGCCCTTCTCTCCTCCAGCCCGGGGACCCCTACGGGCCCCAGAAGCAGCCCAGTTCTCAGAGAGCCCTTGGAAGGGGTCTCAGTGGAGCTGTGCACCAGCAGTCAAGCAGAAAGAAACACGCGACACGGACTCTGTCAAGTAGAGGACAGAAAGCAAGAAAGGATGCAGAACTGCCTTCCTCCCTCCACCCTGCCCCGGCCTTCTGGGGAAGGAACAAAGTCCCCAAACAAAGCAACCAGCACAGTTCTGAAGGGGCCTGGCCTCCACCCTCACCCCTTCCTAGGGGAACCCCACCCTCCACATGGCAGGAGCTGCCCTAGGGAGCCCGGAGGACCAGCTTGTAAAGATGATGGGGTGTAGATCCCGCAGCCTCTCCTCCAGACTCCTCCCCTCCCTCCCTCCCTCTCTGCCGAGGCTCCAGCTTCTTCCCCCAGCTGTTCTGGACTGGGAGAGGGAGAGTGGCCTCCACTTACCCACCCCACCCTTGGGCTAAAAGCCTCCAGGCAGGCAGGGGGTGGCCCCTGGAGCTAGTTGCGTGTCCCAGAATGGAGGGTGTTCTGCCACTCCACCCTGAGCCGCAAGAGCAGTTCCTGGGGCCCTGGACCCCTCTGTACAGTCCGTAGGAAAAAATCAGAATGCTCTCGATGGCCTCGTCCCAGCCTGGGACAAGCCCCCTCTCCCCTCTCTCTGCAGGCCAGGAGGGCCTCCTTCCTGCCACGAGGGAGGGGAGTCGGGCCCTAGGTCACCCCCACCCGCAGCCCTGCATGCAGGTGCCCTCGCTCCGCCCCATCAGTCCCTGCCCCTGCCTCTCACGCAGACTGCCCTGCTGGGGCCGGGCCGGAGGGTGGAGCAGAAAGGGGACCCCGGAGCCGAGCAAGGAGGACCAGGCAGTCGCTGCTGCCGCTGCTAAGCCACCACCTGCGCTTAGGTAGGCGTCCTGCTCGCCGACTTTTGAGTTCCTTGGGAGGGTGTTGGGTGTCGTCCTTTTCAAAAGCGTTTTGGAGCTTTCTGTGCCCCCCACTTTCCCCCTGCCCCTCCCACCCCCCCCCCGTGGCCACTTCTCTCTGGATTTTAGCTGTTAATGTCTTTACTCTTTATTTAGGGGTGGGGCATTTGTTGTTTGGGTCTTTTGCTGTTGGAATTGGGAACTCCTCCATTTGAGTAACTTGGGAACAATTTGGTAACACATCACAGGAAGTAGCTCTCCCCCCCAGCCCCCTCCTCCCTCTAGGGAGGGTTGGGGGGCCTGTCCAGAGGGTCTTCAGAACCCCCCGGGAGGGAGGGGAGGATGAGCACGCCCAGCTCCCCTCCAGGGTGTGACTTTGGCCCCTCTGGCTTGTCTTTCTGTGCCTTACTCCTCCTGCGTCTCCCATCCCTGGCCCCTTCTCCAGTCCTTGTGCCTCTCTCTTTCTCTCTCTTTCTTAATTGTATGAAAACACAAAGCACAGGTCAGGATCCTCTGAAAGAAAATCAATCCAACATTGCACCACGTAGGGGTGGGTTGTGGGCTGTATTTATTGTGAACCTAGTTTGTGAAGCTGTGGCCCCGAGCAGGCAGATGGAGGGAAGAGAGGAGGGAGTGTCTGAGGAGGGGAGGAGGCCAGCGACCTGGGGCCGAAGGGGCAGGCGGGTGGTGCCTGCTACCCAGTTGGAAGCCACAAGGTGGCTGGCCCCTGGAGTGGCTTTTGTTGGAAGTTAAATGAAGCCCTCCCCCTATCCTCAGCGTGCAGCCCTAGAGAACCCCAGGGCTGAGGGGCAGTGGATCCTGCGGGAGTCTCCCGGGGCATGGGAGTAAGGCCCCGGGGGGTGGGGGGCCGGGTGGGCCGGGCGTGACGCGCGGTCAAAGTGCAATGATTTTTCAGTTCGGTTGGCTAAACAGGGTCAGAGCTGAGAAGCGGAAGGGGCTCCCTGTCCAGCCGCACATGCCCTTTCCCTCGACGACAGTCAGGGCCTTGGGCGCTGTGGGCCTGCAGGAGCCAGGGTCTGCGGGGTGCCTGCCCGGGCAAGGTCGGAAGCTGCAGGCCAGCTGGGCCCGGGCCGGAGCGTGCCGAGCGTGCCCGGCGGGGCTGCCCGGCGGGCAGGGGGTGGGGGCTGCTCCTTTCCCAAGTGTTGTTGTGAGGGGCAATGAGGGCGTCAGGAGATGTGGGGACGTGTTAGGAGAGGAAAAAATAACACAAAAATATATATGGGGGAAATGAACTTTTTTGTTTTCATTGAATCAAGTGCAATGCATCAGAGAGTTTTCCTATCTTTGTATGTTAAGAGATTGTTAAGAAAAAAAATTCTATTTTTGTTGTAATGTCCTCGCGGCTCTGGGGACGCTAAAAGAACCGGGCCTGCCCCGCCCTGTGTGGGGATAACGAAAGCTGAGTGTTTTTCCCTTTTTTTTTGTTGTTCGTTTTTAGTTTTTTTTTTTGTTTTTTTTTTTTAAGTCGTTTTCCTGCGTTGACGAGGATGATCTGGGGTTTTTATTTGTTTCGTCGTTCGTTCTCAGTTTCGGTGGGAGGGCTGAAGGCAACGTTCACATTTTAGAGTTTCAAAAAAAACACCTCGACATTTGAAAAATCAACCAACATAAGATCAAAAAGGAAAAGGACGAGAGAAAAAATTTTAAGATAATTAAACATAAAAACCCTGGTGCTTCTTACATTATAAAATACGTTTTAAAGAACCCACAAACTATTATACATAAGTTTATGAATCAATTAAATATCCTGCACTTGTTAGGAATACGCATATCCCTTCTTTGTTGAGTTTAACGGAACGGGACAGCGGCGTGCGCCCAGCGGCTGGACTGCTCCGGCCGCGGGTCTCCCCGGGCGCCCCTCCCTGGGGCCCAGCACCCCCTCCTCGCCCCATCCCCGTCCGGGCACCGGGGCGCGGCAGGGGTCCCTGGCCCCTCCCCCGCAGAGGTCAATGCCAACGAACAAACGTCCCCTCCCTCCCTCCCTCCCTCTCCGCCCCGAGCGCCCTTCTTTGAGCCAGACGCCAACTTGACCCTCACCAGCATTATCAGGAGCGCGCTCAGCAAGTTGGTAGTTTCCTCCCCCTTTCCCGGCGCCCCCCACCCATTCAACATCTCTCTTCCTATCCCCTACTCCGTCCGGGGAACACCGGGAAGGCTCGACGCTCCAGGACAGGACCAGCCACGCTGACAGGTCGATTTGCCCAGGCCCGCGCCCGCACGCACGCACGCACACGGCCCCGCACACAGCCCCGCCCCACCCCGCAACCAGCCCTGTCGACTGCCTTACACACCCGCCCCCGCGCTGGCCGGCCGACCTAGTGCCTTGTTCTCACCCCCGTGCTGGCGGAGCGGACGCCGCGCTCTGGGTCCCAGAGGGGCCGGGTGGCTCAGACGACCCACCACTCCCCCACCCCGACCGTGCTGAACAGACCCCCCTACACGAGAGAAAATAAAGGAGCAATAAAGTCACGAGAACTTTCGTCCCCCAATCGAGAGCCCGAGGGGCACCCCAGCCCCGCCTCTGCTCCCCCCATCCCACCCACCCTGGGGCGCCCCCCCTCCCCCGCAAGCCAGCCTGGGCCAGCCCCGCTTCGGCCCCTCCCGGGAGATCCGTGCGCCCGACCAGCACCAGCATCGCGGACCGCAAAGGCCGCCCGTCCCGTCAAACAAGTTTCTTCTTAGGCTAAGAAACGCAGTATATACGAGTATCTCTATATATAGTACTAATGGATTTGGTGTGCTTCCCCCTTAGCGTCCCCCTCCCTCTGCTCCTCCTCCTTCAGCCTGGTCTCCCCTCTTCTCTGCCCTCCACCCCCGTCTCTGCACTGAGATACATAAGAAACAAGGGTAGTTTACTGTCTGTTTTGTTTTCTGGGTTTTCAGTGTCCTAGCGGAATGCAAGTAGGCAGCCAGCCCGTCTGTTCCCTCTCCGCCCCGCCCCGCCCCGCCCCGCCCCCGTCACTGCGCTTCTGTTATACCATCTTTGCCTGACTCTCTCCGGCTTCTCCATTGAATGGCTAATGTGTATGTGAAATAAAGAAATAAAGAAAAACAAACGTAAGAGCGCCTGACCCTTCGCTAACGCGACCGTGCGGGGACCGGGTCGGGATCTGTAGGGTGTGTCCCCGACGTGGATTCTGCGCCTCCCTACTAGCGCCAGGAGCTCAGCAGACACCGTTGACAAGCGTCTGTCCCTGGGTCTCCAGGAGGGGCCGACAGTGAGATAAGCGAAGGCTCCCCAACCCCTCCTGGCCTCCCCCCTGCGACCCCAGCCCGGAAAAAAATGAGGCACCACTTGGATCCTATGACTGCTCTGCCATGTTGGTTTGCCGACCTCGCCCTTGGGAAGGGAACCCGAGCAAGGCCACTTCCAGAGGGTGGTGGGTAAATTTTTAAGGGTCTGCGGATCCCCTGAGGCCCGGCATGATCACCCTTCCGGACCCCCAGACCTTGCCCCTGACGTCTTCACTGGTCCTTCTCCGGGGGAGTTCGCTCCCGAGCAAGCGCAGCACATCTTCTGCCCTTTCCTCGACGGCCCTGGGCCGAGTCCCTGGTGCCCTCCGGCTCAGAGGCGCAGCCGCGTGGGGTCACCGCACCTCTGGACTCAAAGCGGCTTGCTCCATCTTGATGGGCCGGGCCGCCCCACCGGGGCTGCCGTCGGGGCCGGCTGGGGGCGCGGGCTGCGAGCGTGCTGCCGCCTCGGCCCTGCGTCCAGATCCCCGGCGGGGGCCGTCGTCTGGGACCCGGTGCACCGGCCGTTTGCGGGGCCCGGGCGGGGGGGGGCCTGCGGCCAGAGCTGCTGCTTGGTCGCGCAGCAGCCGCACCAGGAAGCCGATGTACTTCATGGCGAGGCGGAGCACCTCGTTCTTGCTCAGCTTCCGGTCGGGCGGGTGCGTCGGCAGCAGCTTCCTCAGCTCGGCGAAGGCGCCGTTAACGTTCTGCTGCCGCCAGCGCTCCCGGCTATTGGTGAACACGCGCCGGGCCACCTTCTGGGGCTGGTGCCCTGTGGACAAGGAGGGCCGGGTTGGCGCCAAGGCCCAAAGGGCGGCCCCTCCTGCCCTCCTGCCAGGCACTTAGCACCCTCGTGGGAACTTAAACCTGGGCCATGGGCTGGGGCTTTCTCCACCCAAGGAGTCCACGGGTAGTTCTCCCCAGTCCTCCCAAGAGCGACCCAAATAAGGATCATCACAGACCCAGGCTGCGGACAACGGGGGTCTGCTCCATCTGTGACTATGGGCACCTTTATGTCAATGGCTGAGATTCCCTAAGGAAAGATGTCCTTGTGGTGGTTTGGTCTGGGAAGCTGTCCCTGGGGCCCTCATTGTGAGTGTGACCACGTGTGGCTGGCTGGGTGTACTCATGGGTCTGAGAGGTTCTCTCATTGTGACTATCTCTGTCCTGTGTCTCATGTGGCTTGTGTGCAACTCTTGTTATGGCTGTGGTTATGTGTGATGTTGCCAGGTAGCTGTTTCATGAGTGGCTGTGGTTGTGTGGCTGACTCTTGTGTGGCCATGGTCCTAAGTGGTTGTGGTCCTGAGGCTTGCATGGCTGTGGTCTTGTGGCTGTCTTTTGCGTGGCTGCGCATTCCAGTGGAGCTGTCATTTTGTGGCTCCCATGCCCTGGTGTGGCATGCTCGGTTTTTTCTGTGACTGTACTACAAGGCTTGGCCTGTTGGGTAGCGGTGGTTGTGTGGGGCTGGCTATCGGACTGCGGTTTTGCACATGGGTAGAACCCGTGTGGGCTGTTCTCTGTGTGTGCTGAAAGCACCTCTCCCCAAGGTGGAGTAGAGGACAGACATGAGCACCACACAGAGACGGCCAGCCTTGCGTGCACCCACAAGTGCACACACGCACACAAACCCACACTCACCCTCAGCCAGGTCCAGCTCACAGTGGCTTGGTCTTCGCTTCAGCCGGCTGCTAGGGAAGATGCTAAAAGGTCCTGCCGGCCCAATGTAGACACTGTAAGGGGTCCTGGGTCACTAATGCCTCGTGGGCAAGGACCCTCGCCCCCAGTTCTCACCCCACCCCAGCTCCCCACTGACCTGTTGAGGAAAGGGTGAGGGTGGTAGCGCAGGGCCAAAGTGGGTGGGGCAGGTCCCAGGGCGGAGAGTTGCAGCAGTGGGGGCCGCAGGGTGCCCAGCTCTGTGGTGGGCATAGCTGCCCCTGGGGGCCTGCTGTGGCCCAGGCTGATCACCGGCACACCAGGTGGCAGCCTGGGTGGGGAGGAGCCTCCTCGGTGGCCCACCTCCTCTGCCTGCGGGGACCCAGGTGAGGCAGGCTTAGGGGGTGGGGCGGGCGCTGGGCTGGGGGCACACACCATCTGTGCCTTCTCAGTCATGGTGGGGCCCACCTCTGCCTGTGCTTGAGGCGGGCACATGGACCCCGACGTGGGGGTACTTGCCTGTGGGAAAGAAGGCAGCCAGTGGGGAGGAGGACCAGGTGCCCTGCTCCCATCTGCTTAGCCCAAGAAAGCCCTCAAATGGGAAGGAGGGAGGGGGAGGGGGAAAGGAGGAGGAGAGGGGTTTCAGTAGGCAAAGGCTGATGGTGGTGGGGGTGGGGGTGGGAGACAGACCCAGAAACTTCCAGGACATGGGAAGGAGTCCTGCGTGAGAGTAGGAGGTGCCCACCAAGGTAATAGGCAGGGCACTGTCCCCGGGCTCTTTGTGACCCATGAGGGGTGCTGTTGCCCAGCCCCTGAGCAAATATTCCTTCTTCTACAGTTCCCTCACCTCTGCAGCCTAGAGAGGGAACAAGACAGGGAGCCTCTAACTGATCCCGGGATCCCCAGGAACCCCAAGATTAACCCTGTTAACCTCAGATCTAAAGATGTGACCCAGAGACTCCTCATTGACTCATTGATGCCATGTGACCTTGGAATCCCTCCAAGATGGGCTCTGACCCTTCACAGATACCCCCCTAGTCCGCACCCAGGATGACTTCTGCACCTCAGGAATGACCATGCGGTTCTTCCCATTGCTGTCCCTAAAAGTACTCCATAATTGCTCTAGTGACCCCCCACTTCCACCGCAAATATCCCCCATAGCAGCCCTGTGACCCCACTACTAAGACTATGACCTCAAATGCTGACCCTAGGTCCCCAAACACTGACTCCGCTGCCCAGTCCAGCTCAGTCATGCCCCAATCCTCCCTCTGGCTTGGAAGCCCCTATCCCCGTCAGCATCCACACTTTTTTGTTGTTTTTTTGAGACGGAGTTTCACTCTTGTTGCCCAGGCTGGAGTGCAATGGTGCGATCTTAGCTCACTGCAACCTCCACCTCCCAGGTTCAAGCAATTCTCCTGCCTCAGCCTCCCGAGTAGCTGGGATTACAGACATGCGCCACCAGACCTGGCTAATTTTGTATTTTTAGTACAGATGGGGTTTCTCTATGTTGGCCAAGCTGGTCTCGAACTCCCAACCTCAGGTGATCTGTCTGCTTCAGCCTCCCAAAGTGCTGGGATTACAGGCGTGAGGCACTGCACCCGGCCTTTTGTTTATTTTTTAGAGACAGGTTCTCCCTCTGTTGTCCAGGCTGGAGTTCAGTGGTGCAATCATAGTTCACTGCAGCCTCAAATTCCTGGGCTCAAGCTATCCTCCTGTCTCAGTCTCCTGAGTAGCTAAGAGTACAGGCATGTGCCACCATGCCCAGCTAATTAAAAAAAAATTGTTATTTTATTTTTTTGTAGAGACAGGCTCTCACTCTGTTGTCCAGGGTGGTCTGGAACTCTTGGACTCAAGCGATCCTCCCACCTCAGTCTCCGAAAGTGCTGAGATTACAGGCATGCACCACCATGCCCCACCATTCACTTTTGCATGCTGTTTTGACATCCCTGTTGGCTCTTGGTTCCAGAGTCCAGGATGTCCCAGCAAGGTATGAGACTCTTGGCCCCTCTGCCCTGTCTTCCTCAGCTAGGCCCTGTGGAAGCAGGCCTGGCCCCTCACTAGTGGGTCCCTGCTGATGAATGAATGAATGAATGAATGAACAAAGAAATGCAGGCTGGGTCCCAGGCCCAGGATCCTCCACCTGCAGGCCCGCTCCCCTCTTACCCCAGCACTGTTTCCGCAGCCTGGTGAGCACCCTGGCTCTGTCCCGTCAGGGCTGGCAGTCTGGGCCAGGATGTGGTTTCCAGCGTCAGGCCAGGCTCTGCTGTCCCGCTTGGGTCCGGCCTCAACACTCCAGGCCCAGGCGTTGGGCCGTGCCTCCTCATGGGCCTCGGAGGGCCAGGATGGCTGAGGTCTCCGCGTAGGTCCCCCCCAGGGAAAGTGAGCAGCTCCTAGCCGGACCGCCCTCTCCTAGCCGGACCGCCCTCTCCCCGCCCACGGCGGCCCGGTTTCCTCCCGCTCACCCCTGGCGGCGCAGCGGCCGGAGGATGCTGGCCCAGTGCAGATAAGGGCCTGGCTGCCTGGCCGCGCCTGATAAGGAGCCGGGCTGACCCCGGAGGAAACCAGCGGGCGGGGACCTCGCAGCTCGGGCCTCCCGGCCCCGCCCCCAGCTGTCGCTGTCAGGACTCGGCCCGCTACCCCTCAAGACCCCTTGCCTTCTGCTCCCCCAGCCACTGGAGGGACCCTGGGCCTCTGGGGACCCCGGCCCGAGGGCAGCCAGGGAGGAAGGTGCCTGGATGCACGCAGGGGGGTAAACTGAGGCAGGTAAGCTGCCTCCTCTGTCGTCTGAGTTTGCTCTCTGGCTTGGAACACCCCCTGCCTGGGTGTCTGTGCTGATAGGGGTGAGGGAGAGCCCTTTCCGCCCGTTGGGGCCGCGTGACCCTGGGGCCCCACCTTCTCTCCTCACCAAGCCTGGTTCCTCTTTTTACAGAGGCCCTTCCTGCCTCTCCACCACCCCTACCCAGGAGTGAGGCACCCAAAGGGAGACAGTTCTAACAGTCTGGCGTTGGGTGTCCAGCCTGGGCAGGTGTTCTCAGCCCTCAGCACAGTATCCACACATTTCCAAGCCCAGGAGGGTGAGAGGAAGTGCCACGCTGTCAGGGGTGGGATGGGGAAGTTGGATTTCCTGGGGTGCCAGGGCTCGTGTGACCCAGTAGATATCCGACAGGTCCCCACAATTCTAGGCCTCTTGGCTACAGAATCACATAACTCCAACTTGGTGGTCCCGGGCACTCACCCCACAGCACCCGGCCACTTCATGGGGGGCAGGTATCCTGGCTTGGTGTAAACCTCAAGATCCCGCTGGAGCCTTTGAAAGGAAGAGGCTCTGGGCACAGCCAGGCTGCAGCAGCCACGGGACTTCCGCCGCACACTTGTCACTCATGCTTTGGCCCGTGTATGTATCTGGGTGACTAGAGAAGCCCCCAGACAGGCACCCAGCACCAGGGCTACCACCAGCCTCCCAGGAATGGGGAAGAGCCCAGGACCCCACAATCGACACCTCCAGTGCCTCCCTCCAAAGATGCAGGAACTGGCTGGATGAAATGGCTCACGCCTGTAATCTCAGCACTTTGGGAGGTTGAGGCGGGCAGATTACCTGAAGTCAGGAGTTCAAGACCAGCCTGGCCAACATAGTGAAACCCTGTCTCTACTAAAAATACAAAAATTGGCTGGGCGTGGTGGCAGGTGCCTGTAATCACAGCTACTCAGGAGGCTGAGGCAGGACAATCACTTGAACCTGGGAGGTGGAGGTTGCAGTGAGCCAAGATTGCGCCATCGCTCCAGCATTGCTGACAAGAACAAGGCTGAGTCTTAAAAAAAAAAAAAAAAAAACAAAAACTAAAGTTTTATGCAATAAAGGCTGGGTGTGATGGCTCATACCTGTCATCCCAGCACTTTGGGAGGCTGAGGTTGGCAGATCAATGGGGGCTCATGAGTTTGAGACTAGCCTGGGCAACATGGTGAAACCTTGTCTCTACAAAAAATACAAAAAGTAGCTGGTTGTGGTGGTGCGTGCCTGTAGTCCCGGTTACTCTGGAGGCTGAGGTGGGAGGATGGCCTGAGCCTGGGAGGTGGTGATTGCAGTGAGCCAAGATCGCGCCACTGCACACCAGCCTGGGCCATACACCTAGATCTTGTATCAAAAAAAAAAAAAAGTTTAAAAACTGAAACTAACTCCAATATCCCTACAAGGAGGGTCCTAAGATTAGCCTCATTACAGATGGGGATGAAGGGAGCAGGAGACAGAGAGGGATCCTGCCCCAGGCCTCTTCGTTAACGTTACTAAACCCTGCTCTAGGGGACAGGGAGGGGTGGAGCTCCCCCTTACTGGGTGTCTGGGCAGCAGCAGGCGAGGTCCCACACTGTGTGCACGCCCCCCTGGGGCCTCAGGGCAGGAAGCACCTGGTCTGGAGCGGATGCACACGGCGCCTGGTTCCGGTCCCGCTTCCGCCACTGCGGCCCCTGGAGAGCTGGGCCAAAGAAACCAGGCGGCGAGGAGGCAGCCGCGCGAGGGTAAGTGGGGGCTCCCGGGCAGGAGCGCTGGCCTGCGCGCGTGCCCACGGACGCCGAGAGCGCCCTGAAGGTGGGAGGGGGAAGAGGGGCAGCACCCCCGCGGGAGCGAGCACACGGCTGCCGCCCCGTGGCCGCCTTGGGAACCGCAGGCGCCGGCTCTCGGGTGGCCGGCTCAGTGACCTTTGATGGAGAGGGGCTGGGCCGACCACTGTGCAGATGGTCAGTTCCTACCTCCCATTCAGACTCAACGCTCCAGTCAGGCAAGGGCGAACGACCCCAGAGGAACAGCCCTCAGTCACGCAGCTGTATGGACCGATACACAAACCACAGGCTATCCGGAGGTGATGTGACATCTCTTTATTGGTTCAGTCTATGCCTGGCTCAGCGGCAGCCCGAGGCCCAGGGGGCTCTGGTTAGAAGTCACTGGACAGTCAGGGGCAGCATCGGCAGAGACCCCGGGTGCCGGGGGGCTATGGGAGTAGCAGCACTGGTCCCCGCGTTGACAGGTACCCTGGTGGGAAGATGGTGGGTGTGAACCCCGCCCTGGAGCTCAGTGACCCCTGATGGGTTCCTTTCCTGGAATGGAAAAACCACTCCCAAGCACCTGCGTGGTCCCAGTTCCCCCAGTTCTCTCCCAGTTGCCCAAAGAGGAGAGACTCATGTGTCCTGCAGCGGGAAAAGGGAGGAGGGATCTCACCTCCTTAAACCTCTTGCAAGGAAATGTCTTGAGCCGGGCAGCCCGCTGGGCCGCGTTTTCGGGCGGCTCCTTCCGCTTGTTCCGAAGCACCATGTGTCTCTCCTCCATAGCTTGGTCGGCTGCCTTGCCCCTGTGCAAGCGGTGAGTAGATGGGACCCGATCTGTCTTTTGCCCTTCCTTTCCTTGGCTAAGACCCACCCCCACCCTACCACCACTCACCCTGGCCGGGCACGACGCCGGGGACCCCAGTTGGCCTCTGGGTTGGCCTGGAAGCGCTTGAGCCTTCGCTGGCGGGAGCTGGGGTTGGCATCTTCCCGGATGGTGAAGTTGGCCTGCAGCCTGGGGAAGCAGGGGTAGGGGGTCAGGGCTGGAGGCAGCTGCCACACGAGTGTGTACCGAATGCCCACCGGGCCTGTCCACCTCCACCACACAGCACGAGGTGTCTGCTCACATTAGGACTCTCATTCATCTAATAAACATTTTGGTCTTTTTAAAGAGATAGGGTCTTGGCTGGGCTCAGTGGCTCATGCCTATAATCCCAACACTTTGGGAAGTCAAGACAGGCAGATCACCTGAGGTCAGGAGTTCAAGACCAGCCTGGCCAACATGGTGAAACCCCATCTCCAATAAAAATACAAAAATTAGCTTGGCATGGTGGCAGGAGCCTGTAGTCCCAGCTACTTCGGAGGCTGAGGGACAAGACTTCCTTGAACCCAGGAGACAGAGGTTTCGGTGAGCTGAAACTGCACCACTACCCCCTAGCCTGGGCGAGAGATTGAGCCTCCAACTTTTTTTTTTTTTTTTTTTTTTTTTAAATAATTTTTTTCAGAGACGGGGTCTCGCTATGTTGCATTTGGCCATTCACAGGCATGATCCCACTACTGATCAGCACGAGAGTTTTGACCTGCTCCGTTTCCGACCTGGGCCGGTTCACCCCTCCTTAGGCAACCTGGTGGTCCCCCGCTCCCGGGAGGTCACCATATTGATGCCGAACTTAGTGCGGACACCCGATCCGTATAGCGCACTACAGCCCAGAACTCCTGAACTCAAGGGATTCTCCAGCCTCAGCCTCCCGAGTAGCTGGGACTACAGGCACGCGCCACCGCGCCCGGCGTTTGGCGTCGCTGGAAAGAGCTATTAGAGGCTTGCAGGCTATACATGGTAGCAAACAGAATTCCTACCAGCAGAAGGCGACTCTAAACAGAAAGGGCGCCGTTGCTGTTTCGGAAGAACTGGTAACAGTAGATGCAAAAATGTCTATAGCACATAACCGCACAGCATTACTGTCATACGGTACAATAAACCATACAGAATAGCCCAAAATATGAAAGCGTTGGCAAGAATGTGGAAAGGGGATTTTTTTGTATGCTGTTGATGGGAATGTAAATTAGCACAGCTATTGTGCAAAACAGTATGAAGGCTTCTCACAAAATTAAGAATAGAATTACCATGTGATCTAGCAACAAAACCACTATCCTGAAGATATGTCTGCACTCCCATGTTCGTTGCAGCATTATTTACAATACCGAAGATATAGGGATAGTCTACTTTTCACAAATGGATGAATGAATAATGAATGCAAATATATATGCTCACACACACACACACACACACACACACACACATACATACACTGGAATACTATTCGGCTTTTAAAAAAGAAAGAAATCTTGCTGTTTGCAACTGGTATAGATTTAACAACATGGATGAACCTGGAGGACATTATGCTAAGTGAAATAAGCCAGACACACACACACACAAATACTGCATCATCTCACTTATAGGTGGAATCTAGAAGTTTCTCATAGAAACAGAGAGTAGAAATGTGATTGCCAGAACTTGGGAAGTGGGGGAAATGGGAAGATATTGGTCAAAGTGCACAAACTTTCAGTTATAAGTTGAATAAGTTCTGGAGACCTAATGTACAGCATGTTGATTCTATAGTTCATAGTAATGTATTGTATGCTTGAAATTTGCACAGGAACGGAAAACCAAATACCGTATGTTCTCACTTATAAATGAGGGCTGAATGATGAGAACACATGGACCCATGGAGGGGAACAACACACACTGGGGCCTATCAGAGGGTAAGGATGTAACGAGGGAGAGAATCAGCAAAAATAACTAATGGATACTAGGTTTAATACCTGGGTCATGAAATAACGTGTAAAACAAACCTCACAACACAAATTTACCTATGTAACAAACCTGCACATATGCCTGCTTAACTTAAAATAAAAGTTAAATTTTTAAAAGCCCAGAAATTTGCTAACAAAGTAGATCTCAAACACGCACATGCAAAGTGCGAGGTTATGGATGTGTTAACTGGCTTGATTGCAGTAATCATCTCACAGTGTATACATACATCAAAACATCACATGGCTGGGTGGGGTGGCTCACACCTGTAATTCCAACACTTTGGGAGGCCAAGCCTGGCAGATAGCTTGAGCCCAGGAGTTCAAGACCAACCTGGACAACAGAGTGAGGCCTCCTTGCCCCTCTCTACCAAAAAATGCTTGGGGAAGCCGTCAAATTAGCCAGGTGTGCTGGCGCTTACCTATGGTCTCAGCTACAAGGGAGGCTGAGGCAAGAGGATCCCTTCAGCTCAGGAGGTCAAGGCTGCAGTGAGCCATGAGTGTGCCACCATACTCCAGATTCAGAGTAAGACCCTGTTTCGAAAAAGAAAAAATCAAATATACATCTCAAATATATGCAAATTTTATTTGTTGCCTTAATTCATTTTACACTGCTATAACAGAACACCACAAACTGAGCAATTTATAAAGAACATAAATTTATTGCCTCACAGTTCTGGAGACTGGGAAGTCCAAGATCAAGGAGCTGGCATCTTGAAAGGGCTTTCTTGATGCTACATCCCACGATGGAAGGGCAACGAGAGGATGAGAGAGAGAGACAAGAGGATCAAACTCATCCTTTTATAAGGAAACCATTCCCATTTATTTTGTCAGTAGTCCTAAATTGAGCTCCAGGAACTGTTTTATATAAGATATTTTAGTCTCTTATAAGCTTAGCATTAACCATCACTATGTTTGCCCTCATCAATAGACATCTGGGATCTAGAATGAGAGATGGGATGTTTTAGTCCTAAGCTTAGATAGTAAATCAGAGACAGAATACTTTGTTGTGTACTGGGGAATACTATTTTCCAAGAAAGATACATAGATTAGACAAGCAGAATAGTGAAATTCAATTGAAACTATGTAATGCAAGAAATAGTTGTGGTTCTTCTGGGTAAAAAATAATGCTAAATTTGTTATTTATAAAACCCCAAGGGTTAAAGAAAGCATTAATGAGAAAATTTTAGGGTAATGGATTAAATCTTAATATAAGGAAGAACTTTCTAGTAGTCAAGACTGTTCAAGTATTATTTAGGGATCTATTCAGGCATTAAAACCAGAAAGAATAAGAAGATAATGCCACAAAGTCAGAATAGTGGTTATTTCTAAGAGGAAAGGTATTGGATATAGGTTTCTGGGATGCAGGTAAAGTTCTGTTTCTAGATGCCAATTATACAGTTTCTCAGTTTATAAATTCCTTAAACTTATAATATGTGTATGTCTTATACACAGTTTCATATGTATGACACAGCTCACAAGTTTAAAAAACAAAACAGCCAGGCACAGTGGCTCACATCTGTAATCCCAGCCCTTTGGGAGGCTGAGCGGGGTAGATCACTTGAGCTCAGAAGTTCGAAACCAGCCTGTGCAACATGTTGAAATCCAGTCTCTACAAAAAGTATAAGAAACTAGCCAAGTGTGGTGGCATGCACCTGTAGTCTCAGCTACTAGGGAGGGTGAGGTGGGAGGATCACCTGAGCCAGGAGGTTGAGGCTGCAGTGAGCTCTGAGTGTGCCACTGCACTCTAGCCTGGGTGATTGGGTGAGACCCCGTCTCAAACAAAACAAAACAAAACAAATTTTTAAATTAAGTTAAAGAGGCTGGGTGTGGTGGCTCCCACCTGTAATCCCAGCATTTTCGGAGACCAAGGTGGCCACAGATCCCCTGAGATCAGGAGTTCAAGACCAGCCTGGCCAAACTGGTGAAACTCTATCTCTACTAAAAATACAAAAACTAGCTAGTGGTGGTACACACCTGTAATCCCAGCTTCTGGGGGAGGCTGAGGCAGGAGAATCACTTGAAGCTGGGAGGTGAAGGTTGCAGTGAGCTGAGATCGTACCACTATACTCCAGGCTGGGTGACAGTGCAAGGGAGACTGTCTCAAAAAAAAAAAAAAAAAAGAAGTTAAGAATAGGTATGATAGAAATTAAAAATGGCCACACATTCTTTAACACTCATGAAGTAGGTTCTGTTCTCTTCCTGTCTTTGAATCTAGGCTGGCCTGTGATTCCTTTGACCAACAAAGCACAGCAAACAGAAGTGATACTACGCTATTTTTGGCTCTAGCCTTTAATAAGACTTGTAGCTTCCAGCTTGGCCTCCTGAAGCTTGAGTCACTATATTAGAAGAAGTCTAATACCCTACTGTAGAGAGGCCTTGAGACTACAACGAGAGGGATAGGAGCATGTATTTACAGCCAAGCCTGTCAAGGCAGAGGCATGTGAATTAAGTCACCTTAAGTAGACCAGCCTACAAATTAGACCAGCTGAATACCACCATCAACTTCACCTGGAGCAGAAGTATTGTTCAGTAGAACTTTGCTCTAAATTCCTGACCCTCAAAATCATGAAACCTAATAAAATGGTTGTTTTTTCCGACTACTAAATGTTGGAATAGTTTGTTGTACTCAATAAGTTACACAAAAATAGGCAGATTTAAGCAAATACATTTAAAAAGAGTTTTGCTAAATTAAATTTGGCATAAGGCTGCTGCTGTACCTTGAGTCCCTAAATACTGAGCAACAATCTAATTTGGTATGCAAACAAATTGAAAGCTTAAGAGTATATTCTTGAAACAAATAGCTGAGGCTCAGCCATCAATCACAGCTGACGAGCATCAGGTAATCACAGGCTGCAAAATGATCCAACCATGTCCAACAAAG
Source organism: Cacajao melanocephalus (assembly GCA_963573385.1). Classification (NCBI taxonomy): domain Eukaryota; kingdom Metazoa; phylum Chordata; class Mammalia; order Primates; family Pitheciidae; genus Cacajao; species Cacajao melanocephalus. The sequence goes on along the minus strand of CAUYLG010055779.1, from coordinate 4,112 downwards.
GCAAACACTGAGCTGTAACCAACCAAGTTGTTTCAGTATTTCACTTCCTTTCTCTGTCTGTGAATACTCCCTGCCCACAGCATGAAACTCCCTGAACTTCTTCTGGTTCTGAGTGCTGTCCTATTCATGAATCAGTCTTTCCTCAAAAAAAATTCTGAAAAATTTGATTTGTCTGAAGTTTTTTTTTTTTTATTTTTTATTTTTATTATTTAGAGACAGGGTTTCACCATGTTGGTCAGGCTGGTCTCAAACTCCTGACCTCAGGTAGTTCACCCGCCTCAGCCTCCCAAAATGCTGGGATTACAGGCATGAGCCACTGCACCTGGCCTGAGGTTGGTTTTTTGTTTTTTTGTTTTTTAAGATGAGGTTTCACCATGTTGGTCAGGCTGGTCTTGAACTCCCGACCTCAGGTGATCCGCCCACCTTGGCCTCCAAAGTGCTTGGATTACAGGCCTGAGCCACCTCGCCCTGCCTTTTTTTTTTTTTAAACAGTTCTCATATTACTAGTAAATTTAAGTCAGGCATGGTGGCATAAGCCTACAGTTCCAATAGCTTTGAAGGTGGTGGCAAAAGGCTTGAGCCCAGGAGTGAGGCTGCACTGAGCTATGATCTATGATTATGCCACCGTAATCCAGCAGCCTGATGATGGAATGAGACCCCATCTCTAAAAAGACAAACAAAAAACAAAAACAAAAACAAATTAAGAGTTTTAGAATAAGAAAACATTGTTTTGGACAAATGATGTTATTTTTAAATCAGTGAAGTATGTACTCTAAAAGTATGTGAATATTTATATGCTCTTGGCATGAATGAGAGCCTTCAAAGCAAAACACCAAAAGCAGAAACCATAAAGGGTTAGATTAATACATCTGAGGCCAGGCATGGTGGCTCACGCCTGTAATCCAAGCACTTTGGAGGCCAAGGCGGGCGGATCACCTGAGGTGGGAATTCAAGACCAGCCTGACCAACATGGTGAAACCCCATCTTATTAAAAAAAAAAAAAATCTGAATACATAAAAGTTTAATGTCGCTATATGTCAAAAATATTCCACCATAACCCTAATCTTAACCCTAAACATAATTAAAAACTTAAAAGTGTAGTCCCCACACATGGGAAAAAATATCAATGTGAAAATGTGTTCAACACAAGTTTTTTTTTTTTTTAAGCACAAGTATGCTAAAGAAGACAGTTGCTGGCTGGGTGCAGTGGCTCACGCCTGTAATCCCAGCACTTTGCGAGGCTGAGGCAGGTGCATCACTCGAGGTCAGGAGTTCAAGAAGACAGTTACTAAAATGATACATTTCTGACCTCACAGTTTTGTCAGGTACAGACTGAGCTTGATTCCCCCCATGTATTACTTTCCTATTCTGTGGTAATTTGCTGTATCAAATTACCACAAATTCAGAGGCTTAAACGACATAAATGTATTATTATTATTATTATTATTATTACTGAGATGGGGTCTCATTCTGCCCCCTGGCTGGAGTGCAGTGGCATACTAAGGGCTCACTGCAGCCTCAACTTCCTGGGCTCAGATGATCCTCCCACCTCAGCCTCCCTGGTAGCTGGGACTACAGGCACGCACCACCACGCATGGTTAATTTTCATATTTTTTGTAGAGACAGCGTTTCATCATGTTGTGCAGGCTGGTCTGAAACTCCCAGGCTCAAGCAATCCACCTGCCTTGGCCTCTCAAAAGGCTGAGAATTACAGGTGTGAGCCACTGCACCTGGCCAAATTTGTTATTTAAGAGTTCTGGAAAAAAAAAATAATAAAAAGGCTGGGCACAGTGGCTCACACCTGTAATCCTAGCATTTTGGGAGGCCGAGATGGGTGGATCACCTGAGATCAGGAGTTCAAGACCAGCCTTGCCATCATGGTGAAACCCCATCTTTAAAAAAATAATAAATAAATAACAATAATAATAAGAGTTCTGGAGGTCAGAAGTACCAAATGGGTGAGTAGGGCTGCATTCCTTCTGGAAGCTCTTGAAGAGAATTCCTTTCCTTCCCTTTTCCAGCTTTAAGGGCTATCCACATTCCTTGGCAAGTTAGCACATAGACAGCTTTAGGGAGGGGGTCATTATGTTGCCTATGACATCTCAGTTCTCCAAAGCTGAGTTCTCCCAGAGGTCATGGAAGAGACTCAGGGAAGCAAGAACCCCAGGTCTAATAGAGGCAGCTACTCAAATGCAGTTCTTACATTCACAGCTAAGTCATTCTGGGTCCAATTCAGGAATCCATTTAGTGAAAAACAAAAGACATACAAAAATTAGCCTGGCGTGATGGTGCCTGTAATCCCAGCTACTCGAGAGGCTTGAGGCAGGAGAATCACTTGAACCTGGGAGGCAGAGGTTGCAGTGAGTGAAGATGGTGCCACAGAACTCCAACCTGGACGACAGAGTGAGACTGTGTCTCAAAAAAAAAAAATTTGCCAAAATTATTTTGCTTCCTAATTTGAAGGTGGTGAGAAGGTAAAGTTGTTGTTGTTTTTTTTAAATAGCATCTCTACCTATTTTCATTTAATAAAAATGCATTATTTGGAGATGATTTTTTAATTCTTGAAAAGTTGTCCTGAAGAACTGAAATAAAACTTATTCCATGTGGTTGAGAGGGCAGACCCAGAAGTAACCATGGGGGAGAGATCTGCTTGATTCAAAGAGAATCTTTTCTGACAGTTATCCTTGTTCAAAATGCAATGAACTACCTCAGAAACAAAAAAAAAGGAATAGAAATAGCTTTATAAAAAATTTAGTACAGTGCTTCATTTTATAGACAGTGAGGAAAATCTGTGTTTAGTGCTTAGAGTCTTTAAATTCCTAATGAATTATCAGATTAATGTTAAAATTGATGTGAACGCTTCACCAATTTCCACTGGCTCTAAAATGCCTGAATTTAACAGTAAGCCCTTCAAAATAGTTATTTCATGTAGATGAAATTTCTCATCACATACCACCAAGAACTTTTGAAAAATTTAAAGGCTGTCTTCTTTCATAGCTTATTCATTTATTTCTTTTTTAAGAATGAGGCATGATTATGAGACGTGCTCAAGGACAGCTCAGTGGAGGATGCAGAGGTTTTTGCTCTCATTAACACTGGGTTCAAGACCCAGGCCGCTAGGCGCGTTCTTTAAACTCCCTTTGCTTCAATTACTTTTCAGAGTCTAGGTGCCGTTACCTTTCGGCAATCCGACGGAGAGAAAAGCAAGCGGGGAGGCAGGGCGACGCATTCTGCCGCACTGGCCCCTCACCTCTGCCATCACAGGGCGTTCTGGGTTCCTCTGAGAGTTTTTCCCTTACAAGGAGGCAGTAGTGAGGTTCCTCGTCGGAAGGTTAGCCCTACTTGTAGGCGAGTAGAACTAAAGAATTTGTGTGAAAGACTGTTGATTAGCGCGTCTTTGGTCCGTAGCATTCTAAAGCAAAATCCTTGACAGGAGAGGGGTGAAAGAAGGTGACATCCGTGACAGGAGGTAGGGAGGGAAGCTCACGTCAGGTCAGTGCAGGGGAATAGTGTTGGTAACTGCAAGCAGCATCCAGGACGGCCGTGGGAAAAACTCGGCAATTCTTAAAAAGAACGTACATTTTGCTCTCTGAGGTCCGGCGGCCATTTTTTCCGACTGCCGGTGGGTAAACGAGCAGCCCCTGTTGGTTCCGAGGGTAATAACACCGTTTCGCAGAGACGTTCTGAATATGCGCCGGTAGGGGGCAGCGATGAGGCGGTTACAAGTCCCCGAGTATCCCGTCAACTGGTGAGTTTTAACGCTAAAGGAAACGTAAAATGGTGGATAAATGGAATAGTGGCAAGAGAAAGTCAATCATCAACCCCAGTAACATCTATTTTTTTTTCCTTTAGAGGAAAAGAGGGCTCGTCTTTTAATGCACACAGTAGTTTCTGAATACGTATGAACCCGAAAGGAGGCAAACTTCTTAACTTCAAAGACATTGTCCGCTTACATTAATGAGGGAGGGGGGCAAAAGAGACGGGGTCTCGCTATGTTGCCCAGGCTGGAGTGCAGTGGCTATTCACAGGCGCGATCCCACTACTGATCAGCACGGGAGTTTTGACCTGCTCCGTTTCCGACCTGGGCCGGTTCACCCCTCCTTAGGCAACCT
>CAUYLG010055778.1:0-21847 GCA_963573385.1 Cacajao melanocephalus | reverse complement strand
AGAACTTGTAGCATTTCCTCCACACAATGGAAGAGAGAAAAACAGCAACAATCAGCTCTTTTGAGCAGAAAAGGAGCATTTTTCAGAGAAAACACTGCAAAGTTTATAACAATGGGAGCCCAAGGAAACACAAATACATCTCGCCTTCTTGACAAATCAGATTTAATTAAGACAATCCTCCTGCTGGAAAATCAGGGCTTGCCTGTGCCATGCAGGGAAAAGCGACAGGCTCAGGAGTGAGAATCTCCTTGAAATACCATCCTGTGTGGCCTCTTAATTATTCATGAGCATCCTTGTCACTGAATTTCATGGTTTCACCTATTTTTAGTTGATCTTTTTACTCCAAATGCTACTTGTGTTACTTCATGACATAACTAATGTGTCCACGATAGGCACAGATGAAATGGAGAGGCTTGCGCTCACCCCTGAGGAATTCCAACAGTGTGGTTAGCACTTTGTAGGCGGGCCGGGAACTCTGCCGTGGGAAGTGAGGGTCTGAGAGCAAGGTCAGCAACACTGTCTTGTTCTTGGAACTGAACCGGAGACAGAGCAGCCAGGAGAAACCCCAGGACCCTGCCCCCGTAGGCTCACCATGGGCAGGCAGCTATTTGCAGGAAGATGCCTCAGTGAGCCCCAGGTTCCTTGTGAGAACTTACAGCTCCAGTAAAATCTGCACTTTCCGGCTTGGGCTGCTTCCCACTGTATGCTCCTGAAGCCAAACACCTTCATTCTGACCGCTTGGCAGGTCCCTGCATATCGTATCCTTTCCCCTGCCCCACCATGTCTCAGCGGCTTCTCCTGGCTGCCCTGCCTCTACTTCAGTCTCAAGAACAAGAGGGTGTCACTGACCTGGCTCTCAGACCCCTGTTTTCCACAGCAGAGTTCCCAGCCAAGCATTTCCTGAAAATCAGTCTTCTCAGATTTTCTCCTAAGATGTGGCCAAGGCCCTAAAACAGAGGTCGGCCATCCATCGCACCCAGATTCCTACCAATGAGACAGGCCATGGTGGGAATGAGGAGGAAAGGGTCAGTCCTAGCCAAGGAGGCCCTCCCATGGGCAAGTCCAAAAAGAAAAATCGACCTCATCACACCGCAGAGGCTGCCTTTGGCCCTTAGGATGGTGTCCAAACCCCCACGTGTACCAACCCCCTCCCACCACAGTCCCATCTCCCACCACTCACCACTATGTCCACTCGGTCACGACCACCCTGACCTCTCAGACAGACCAGGCTTCCCGGAACCTCAGGGCCTTGGCATGTGCTGGCCTCTCCTCCTGGAGTATTCCCCCACCCCCACCCTGATCCCAACCCAGTTATCTCCAGGAGCCTCATCACCTGTCAGGTCTCAGATGAATGTCACCTCCCTGGAGGAGTCTCTTGTGTCCCCATCACCTCCTTGCCCAGGTCCAGGGCCCAGGTCAGGTCCCCCAAAGCCCCTCTTATCACACTGTGGTGCCTCACTTTGAGAGGAAGCACTTATCAAATTTAGGGCACCCTCCCCAGGGGCTCCAATATCCAGGGGCTACTCAGGAGGCTGAGGCAGGATTAACAACCTCCAGGGGCTTGTTATCAAATTTGGAGCTTTGGTCCTACGCTGAGACCACTCCCACTCCTCAGCAGTCCCCTAACAGCACGGTCCCGTGACTGTGCCCCTGCCTGAGTCCCAGGACACTCATTCAGTGGGTCCACAGATATCTACTGAACGCTCACTTTGTCCAAGAAGTGTCCTAAGAACTAGAGTAATTTTCTTGGGTGTGGTCGGTCACCAAGTAGTTCAGGAATCTCAGACATGTGAGAATGCACATTCTGGCTGAGTGTACTCATCAGAGAGGAGAGGAATGCCACGGTTTACAATAAAACAGGCCTCTCCTTTGCCATCCAGGCACATACACAAAGAAGACACAGTGAACAGTCAGTATTTCACCCAGATTCAGGCAACACACCTAACCCATGCTGTATCCTCCCTGTGACACAGGAACAGGGAAGGGTGGAAGTTCTCTGGCCACTTGCCTCCCAAGCTCATCTGTGGGAATGCACCTTGGTCCCAAGCTGCCAGGGAGAACCACAAACCCCCCTCAGCCAGCAGGAAGCTGTCCCCACCCTCTTCCCCATTTGCCCCCTCATTTTCTCCCCTCCTCCACTGACACTCCTCAACTCCCTGGACTGTCCACTCTGCCGCAGACCCTATCTCTTCTGGCATGATGGGCAGTCATTCCTCCCTGGTCCAGAGGTGTCCATGAGAGTGAGACTAGGGGGAGGATAGGACTCCCTAGAATAACCTGGCCTCAGAAAAGAGCATCTACAACACCATCAGAGGGATCGCCTTGTGAGGTTTCAACTGCCAGCAAGTCCCATCCACCGACTGTGTCTTTGCACAAACAGCATCTGGCTTCTTCCCGGCCTATTGCTACCAGAATCTCAAGATGCCAGACCCCAGGAAATGTGGGCCGAGGGGCTCTGATCCGTCTCATCTGCTTGACTATTTGATTAATATCCTCCTCTGCTCTGCCCTCCCCACCATTTCATCATCAGGCCCAGCCCCATGCCTGGCCCGTCGCAGGAGCTGCACAGATACTTTTCTGAACGAATGATGGACACTTTGGTTTGGGCGGGGCTATTAACTTTTTGACCTTGGGGTGAGCACCATGTCACACACTTTCAATAATCAAGAAATCTTTAATTATAATTCATTCATCAAAGGTATTTTTTCTTTCTGAGATGTTGATTTAATTCCTATTTTTGTTTCTCCGTCCATGTGGGAAGTAAACAGCAAATTGCTTGCATGTAGAATGTATTCAGTGGAGCTGCCTTAATTAGCTAATTTACTCATGTCTCACTGGAGAGCAATCAGAAAGAGTCCTTGTCGGTGCTGTTTAAGTTTGCAAAAGTGCCCTTCCCTTCCACAGCCGCAGGTGTCCTGGGTGGCTGGGGCTGGGGAAGGGGCAATGGATTCCCACCCACTCACCCTAATTTCCACACCTGGCACTGACTCCATTGTAACAGAGCACTGGGCAAAGGCTTCCTGTCCCTAAGATTCTTCCTCGGGAGCATCTTCAAATTGTGGAGGAAGCCCTTGAGTTTATGCCTATGGAGCTCTGAATCCTGTAAAGCACTGGCCAGGGGTGGGGAGGCTGCACCCAGACCAGACCCACCCCCAACTTAGGGCTCACCCCAGCCACCAAGTCCCCCAGGGCCTCCGCTCCTCACTGTGAAGCAAAGGGTGGAGCTCCCTGATGGGGAAGGGTCCTGCCAGAGTCATGTCCTATGAACTGTGTAAGAAGCAAAGGAGACAGCATCTGCTTTCCAAGGCCCACCCACTGGGTCAAGGCTTGGCTTAGTTGAGAAGGCCAGCCTGTCCCTACCCATGTTTCAGCTCAAGGGACATAACTCTTCCTGCTACAAAGCTTCCTTTTACAAACAGGTAAACCCTGGTTGGGGTTTTTTATTTTTAATTTTGAGACAGGGTCTCACTAGGTCACCCAGGCTAGAGTACTGGGGCACAATCATGGCTCATTGCAGCCTCCACCTTCTGGACTCAAGTGATCTTCACACCTCAGCCTCCCAAGTAGCTGGGACTACAGCGCACACCATCACACCCAGCTAATTTTCTTATTTTCTGTAGAGACAGGGTCTCACTATGTTGCTCAGGCTGGTCTCAAACTCCTGGGCTCAAGTCTAGGCCTCCCAAAGTACTGGGATTATAGGCATGAGCCACTATGCCCAGCCAAGGATTTTTTTAAATCTCTGTATCCAGGTAGCTTTCCATCAATATCTCCTTATGGCTGATTAGCTTAATCATATTTCTTTGCTGAGCATCATCATATGAAATGCCCAGTGTTTATTTTGTGGCCAAGGCACAGGTTTGTGGTTTCTCTAAGCTCTGATTTTCTTGCCTCTTAAAGATTGTCAATGGAAGGAGATGAATAATGTAAAAGCAAGTGCCTAACACAGTGCTTGGTTCAGACATGCTAATCAATAAATCCCTTCCTTCCATCCTGCCTTCCATCTTTGCTTCTTTTTTTCTTTCCCCCTCACAGAGGCAGCAGTGATAAGAGATATATTTACAGGGCAGTCAAAGGGCCAAAGGTTTGTCCCCAATCTCAATACTTGTTTCTTTCTTTCTTTTTTTTTTTTTTTTTTTTTTTGATACGGAGTGTTGGGCGGTCACCCCGGCTGGAGTGCAATGGCACAATCTCAGGTCACCACAACCCGCACCTCCTGGGTTCAAGCAATTCTTTACCTCAGCCTCCCAAGTAGCTGGGATTACAGGTGCCTGCCACCATGACCAGCTACTTTTTTGTATTTTTAGTAGAGATGGGGTTTCACCATGTTGGCCAGGCTGATCTTGAACTCCTGACCTCGTGACCCACCTGCATCGGCCTCCCAAAGTGCTGAGATTAGAGGTGTGAGCCACTGTGCTTGGTCAGTGTTAGTGTATTTTATGTATGGCCCAAGACAATTCTTCTTCTTCCAGTGTGGCCCAGGAGGCCAAAAAACTGCACACCCCTGGTTTATACAGCCCAAATGTAGAGCTTTTTTTCCTCGTTCTGGGATGCTATGGATGATCATGCATTATCTCTGGTTGTCATGACTCATCTCCTAGGACAGTGCACCCTCCTTGTTTGTTTCTCATGATATTGACATATTTTGAAGATTTCATCTTGCACCAGAAAATTAGTAAGCCCTCAAAGGGAACAATCAGAACAAGTCACAAAGCAGAAGCTGGAAGAATGGGGCTCCTACTGGCCAGATGTAGGCATGTAAGAACATAAAACAATTTCAGTGGTGGCTGTGAATGCATGGAAAAAAACAGAATCCCTGAGTCCATAACCACACTGAAAATGGTAACTGAGAGAAGCGACAGTTCTTCCCAGAAGAAGGTCAGCTAATAAATATACAAGACCGAACAGAGTTAGAAAATCACCATTTGCAGCCATCAAAGTCATCATTATGTGAAGACCATCAGTGGAGCAAAACCACTGAGGGAAAGACTTTGAGAAACAAGGTAGCCACAAGGTCCCAAAATATCACCACACATGTTATTTGGCAATTACAAAGGAAAAGGGGTCCTTTACAACAGAGAAATCTGATGTCCAGCACCTTAACCAAGCACCCAACTGAAACTCAGCACAAAGGGTGAACAGAACTCACAAGTGTCACTCCCGGCTGCAATGAGCTGGGGGAAGGCTCCTTCTACAGCAATCCTGGCCATGGTGTTTGGGCTAAACCTCCCCCAGGAAAAGAAGCAGGCTCAGCCAGACTGCGGGCCCTCCTGCAGGCCAGCAGTCTGGGCTCCCATCTAACCCCACTCAGACAGCCCACAGACACTCCATGCTTTGAGCTCTGCCTCCTGCTTGGCCCTGTACTAGAGCTGGAGATGTGAAGATGGACGCTTTGCCTTCAAAGATGGGGAGGATGCTCAGGAGTCTGTGTCAGGGTCTTGGGCACTTGGACAGCTTCCAACACAATTGTGACTCCTCCACTAAAGAAAGAAATGAAAATACACATTATGTGTTGTTTCTTCTCCTGAACAAACCAGGTGGAACAGTTTCAAAAAAATCTGTTGCTAGAGGTGCACTCAGGAGCAATTTGTGGGCTCTTGGTCATCTTATCAAGCGAGAAGCCGGGGGTAATAGGGACCATTATCGTCGCTCTGCCATCAGGATTCATGACTGCAACATCAAAGAGCAGCTATGCAGAAGCATCGGAAAAACACCCGGTGTAATGGGAGCAGCAGTCCAAGCCCCTCTCTGGAGCTGCTGCTGTTGGAAAAGCCAACTTGGCTGCAAACAGCAGCAACAGGCTTCGGAGTCAGCCCAGAAGCATCAGGAGGTGGAGTCTGCATGTACCAAATCAGGGGTGACTTTGCCTGGGATCTGGGTTCTTTAAAGATGCCAAATATCCATCCCAGAAGTCTGTGGAGGCAGACCCAGGAGGCGCCACTCACTTAACGCATATTTAAGCAGGGCCGACTGTGCGCCAGGCACAGTTGTAGTCTCTGGGCACAGCAAAGAACAAAACAGACAAAGCCCCTGGCTTCAGGGAGCTCCCAACCCACAGAGGGAGACAGAGGACCAGCAGGTGACAGCCCAATTGAGTGCGCAAAGCAGATGCCGGTGGTGCCGCCTGGGCCCTGCAGGCCTCATTGTCTTCGCCCTGCCATAGCTTCTTGCTGCCCCTAGTCTCCTGCAGGAACTCCTTGCACTACAGGAGCCTGTGTGGCCTGGGAGTGGAGTCCTGGGAAGCTGCCCGGGGCAAATGGAAGCTGGCAGGGAGCAGACCTAGTTTCCCAGCCTCTCCAGCACACACCTCTGAGGCTGCTCCTCAGTGCAGCTGAACCCCAGTGGCCCACAGTGGGCACCTCCTCCTTATCCCACCAGGACGGGCATCTTTTCCTTCCCATCTCCCTCCCTGCCATCCTGCCCAAGCTTCCTGGGGACTTCTCCAGATGAACTGAGTCACTCCCAGTCTGGAAGGCATGAAGGCTGCACGATGCACATTTGGGTTGTGGTATTTCTGCATCTGCTATACCTGCTGCCGTGTCGGGTGTTGCACAGGCTCCCAGTCATGGGTGCTCATGCTCTGCTGCACAGAATCCAACCTAAGGCTGTGTGTGACATGCAAAGTATGTCAGATGGTGGGAAGTACACTGGAGAAAGAAGCTGGGAAGGGGGAAGGGAGGGGGTGGCAGTGCGAGCTGTGATTGTTCATGGACACCAGAGGAGACCCCAAGAAGGGGGCCTTGCAGCAGGTGCCCAGGTGGTGAGGGCGCAGTGGGTGGCCGTTCTGGAGAGGAGCATTTCAGGGTGGGCGGGGTCAAGGGTAAGACCCCAAGGCGGGAAGCTCCCAACCTGTCCTGGAAAGAGCAAGAGGCCATGGGACCAGAGTGAGGGGACACGGGAAAGAAGCAGGAAAGAGACTGGCGTGTGGAAGGCGCCAGAAGCTCAGAGCCCTGTCGACCAGGAAAAGGCTGTGGCTGCACAGAGCGAGGCTGGAGATCCGGGCTCAGCACAGGGAGTGGCTGATCTGAATTGTTGAACAGAATAGACTGCGGTGGAGGCTGAGCAAGGGGACCAGGGAGGGCCGCATGTAATCATCCTCCGAGAGCGGCCAGGCAGGGACGAGGCAGGAGTAGGCAGGTACTGGAGTGCAGGAATCAGTCCGTGTGGACAGCTGAGGGATGGAGATGCTGAGTGGTCAGAGGGTGGGTGCCAGGGGAGGAGAGGAGCTGGCCTTGTCAGCCTGAGCACCTGGGCAGGAAGAGCCGCCATCACGGAGGTGGGGGGTGCAGGGAGGAGGCGGTGAGGGAAACCCACAACTATTTGAGGTAGAGAGAGCCCAACTACAGCTGAATGCTTGAACCTGGATATCAGCTACAGGTCTGGGCTGGGCACAGAAATAAGCATTTAAAAATAAAACTAAAAGGCTACTCCTGATGTCACAGGCAAATCCAATCAAAATCCCCAGAACATGACACATGATATTTTCCATCAACCGTGGAACCCCTCCATCTGATGAATGCATGGGCGTGATGAAGACTAGGAACCAGATGGGGACTCCTGCGGTTGGAGCTGGACCACGTGGATCCCCCACCATAGCCCCCACACCAACCCATTGCTCTTGCCTCGGGCTGGGGTCTCCACAAGCAGAGACTGAGATGGAGTTTTCTGTGGAAGTTATTTTTAGGGATCAACACTTGTGAAAGTAAGTGGGGGGCAAGTCGGGCAGGGGGAGACGTTGACCATGATAGAGGTGGCTGCAGCTGCCAGCTGGAGGCCATCTGCCGACCATACACTGCCGCAGCCCAGCAGCAAATTCTTCCTTGAAGGGAGACCAGTGTGTTGTTCTTTATGTCTTCCTTTCTGCATCTGCTCATGCTGTTCCCTTTAGTTAGAATGCCCTCTGCACAGCCAAACCCAACTCATCCTCAAGAACCATTTAGCTGGCTCCTGCCATCCTGTAAACCCATCACCAGTTCCCCATGAGCTCCCACCCAGCCACAACCTCTCCCCTCTCAGAACTCCCGGTGTTCCAGCGATATGTCTCTCCTATTTTGTAGATTATAGTTTTTTTCTATAAAGGAGTTCACATGGTCCGAATCTTTATGAATGGAGTCCCCACAGTCATTACAAAGTTGCATAGAGAGATGAAGCCATCACAGTCCAAAAGAGTTCACTCATGAACAGAACACTTACAACATTCATCTCCAAAATCCACAGCTGCACTTCTCTCCCCTGTGCCAGCCCCAACAGTTCCTCAGAGGTCAGCCTTCCTGAGGGTGACACGAAAACATCTGTGCACACAATGCAAGTAAATGAAAACCAGTGCCAAATGGAAATGCAAATCTTGCAAAGACTATGAGATTTGGTGAATTTCATGAAAGTGAAATTGGTGAAAACAGCTCATGGAGCCATGGGCACCTGAAGACATGGCAATTAGACCGGTTACCAACACACTACCTGATGGGTATTTAAAAAGAATTGGCTGTGTACAAAGGAATTGAGTCCTTTGGGGAAATGAATGAGCTCTGAAATATTTTGCAAAACTGAATTTCTTTTGTAGAACCATGAATGTTAAACATGAAGTACAGGGGATTTATAAGAAAATGATACCCCCAAATCATTGCCTCCTTCATTGCAATTATAGCATCAATTTTGTTAAATATAAGAAAATATACTTCTAAAATTTTTCATTTGACTATTCAAGATAAAGTCTCAATCACTTTTTCTACTCTTTATTTTGAAATCTAGAGTCCCTGTCTTAAGTAAATTGACTTTAAGGGACTATTTTTCTTGGTTGACAAAGACCTCCTGTGCTTTTTTTATATCTCGTATTGAACCAAAAAGACCTGAGGACATAGCACGGGCATGTTTTTCAGCCTAGAACGTAAAAGATGCCAACTAATGTTAAATGAATGGGTAAACCAACAAAACAGAAGCACCCCAGGATACTCTATTCACTCAAGCTGGCTAGAGAGAAAACAAAACTTATACCCAACATTCACGATGCTGGCTGACCTCCCAAGAAACCACCAGGTAACTTAAGACACCAATTCATCTGAAAAGGAAAAGGATGACTTGTTTAGCAAATGATCCCAGAACAACTGGTTTTCCATTTGCAATAAAATTAAGGTTAAAACTAAAATGCATCCCCATCTCATGTCTTCTATGAAGTTAAATTCTAATGACTTGAAGATTTCATTGTACAAAGTAAAATTAAAATTTTGCAAGAAAACCTACAATACTACAGATATAATCTAAAGGTTAGGGACAGCTTACAAACCAAGAATGGAAATCCTGAAGAAATAAAAGAAAAAAATAAGCATATTTGAATATTAAAATTTTTTCAAGATTATGTAAATTTCAAGTATTTCAAGATATGTAAATAAAATACACATATACACTATAAATCTGTAAAATTATTGTAAGGAAAATGACAGATAAAGGTTAATTTCTATTATATATGAAGAGTTCTTACAAACTAACCAGAAAAAGGCAAAGATTATAAAGAGAGCATTCCCAGAAGAGCAAATCTCAATATTTAAAAAAGAAAAACAAGGAAAGATAGGAGGGAAGGAGGGAGAAAGGAAGAAAAAGAAAAAAAAGAAGAAAGTAAAGGAAAAGATGTTTGAATTCCTCAGTATTCAAGAAATTTCATATTCAACTCTGAGTTATGGCTTTATGCCTACTGCACTGACAAAAATGTAAAAGTGCCATAAATCCTATTGCACCTGGGCTGTGGGGAAGATGGACTCTCCTACAGTCTAGTAGAAACATGGAATATACAATCTCTTCTGAAGGCAATCTGGCAGCATTTGGTAAAATTGTAAAAAGTGCATACACCCTGTGTATACACCCGGCTCTTGAACCATTGAAAATCCATCCTATTTGTACCAAAATGTATGAAGATATTTACTGCATGTACGAAGATATTCACCGCAGTGTTGTTCATAGTGGCGCAGAACCAGACGCAAAACAAATTCCTATTACCAGGGGAATGGCTGAGTAATTTGCAAGTATATTTACTCCATGACATAATGCACATCTGTTGTAAAGAACTATCTTTAATTTGGAGCTATACAAGATGACTTGAAGATATTTCTACAAGATATTGAGTAAGAAAATCAAGATGCAGAAAAATGCATATCGTATATCATTTTTCCAGAACAATGACTTATCCTCCCTTTAAAAAAGTTCCTTTTATACCTTTGTGTGTGTGTGTGTGTGTGTGTGTGTGTGTGTGTGTAAGAGAGAGAATGAGAAAGGAGTTCTAGAGAAAGAAATGAGCTTTGTAAGGTTATGGGATTATATGAATACAAAGGAAAACATGGAAAGATACACTTTTTTAAATAGAAGTTATATTTGGAGATGGAGGGGCAGGTGTGAGGGGAAGGGCAGAGAAGAAGAAAATGTCTACAGTTGTCAACAGGAACCATGTGATCCCTTTTACGTAAATGTGCATGTGTGTCTCTACATAAGAATGTTACAACTAAGAAACCATCTGGCCTCACATATGTAGTGAGGAAGGTAAATCCTAACCTTTGTCTGCCTGAAACAGTGAGGAAGTCATGAATGAGAAGGGAATCTGAGCCAGAGGATAAACGAGATTTTGACAAGCAAAGTCGGCAGTGAGACGGAAAGAACTCCTGGCAAAGGAAATATCTTAAACAAAGGAAGGCATTTGGAAGGGCAGGTGTTTTACCCATTCAACAAACTTATTGGGAGCCAATGTTGTAGGCAGAATTTTCTAGATGGCCCACAAGATTTCCATCCCCAGAGCAAACACACCCTGTATAACACCCTCTATTTGCATGTAGGTGGGACTTGCCCATAGGATAGGATTTCACTCCTGTGATTAGATTATGTTCTGTAGCCAGGATGAGCTTTGCAGATGTAATTAAGGTCCCTAATCAGTTGACCCTGAGTTCATCCAAAGGGAGATTATCTTAGCTGAGCCTGATCTAATCAAGTGAGCTCTTTAAAAGAGAATCTCAGGCTTTTCGAAAGAAGAGATTTAAAGCCAGAGACGTGGCTCTCCCACTATCCTTGAAGAAGCAAGCTGCTGTGCGTTCTATAGCTACAAGAAAATGAATTCTGCCAACAACCACAGGAGCATGGGAGAGGAGCCAAACCTCAAATGAGACCCCAGCCCCAGCCAACACTCTGATTGCCACCTTTGAGACCTTGATCAGAGGGCCTGGCTAAGCCATGCCCAGACTTCTGATGCACAGCAACAGTGAGATCAAAAAAGCACATTGTTTTAAGCTGCCAAGTTTATGACAATTTATTATGTCACAGTGGAAAACTAATCTAGTCTGCTTTGTAACTGCCCCCACTCAGAGCTGTGGAGAAACGACACTGGACAGTCCAGACCTGGCTTTAACCTCATGGGGCTCACGGTCTGTTAGGGAAGAAAATCTACACTCAAGAATTTAAATCAGTGGCTGGACACAGCGGCTCACACCTGTAAACCCAGTGCTTTGAGAAATCAAGGCAGGAAAATCATCTAAGGCCAGGAGTTCCAGGCCAGTCTGAGCAATGTAGTAAGACCCCTATCTCTACAAAAAAATACATTTTTAAAAATTTTAGATCAAAAAAAAAAAAGCCATGGGTGTAGTTCTAACTACTCAGGAGGCTGAGGTGAGAGGATCCCTTAATTAAGGCCAGGAGTTCAGGGTTGCAATAAGCTATGATCACGCCACTGTACTCCAGCCTGGGCAATAGAGTGAGACCCCATCCGTGGGGAAAAAAAAGTTAAATCAATAAACAAGCTAGTTATGAAAAGGCTTTGAAAGAAATGAGCGTGGCTTTGAGTCAGAAAGTCATTGGGGCGGGGGCTGCATTAGTGTGGCTGGTGGTCAGTGAGGGCCTTTTCGAGATGACTTTGATTCTAAAATCCCAAGAAAGAGAAGGAAGTGGCAGGTCAACGGCTGCAGGAAGAGCAATCCCAGCAGAGGGAACGGTATGTGCAAAGTCCTGGAGGCACAAAGTGTGGTCCTATTTGACAGACCATGTATAGAATCACTTCTCACTGAGCAAACCTCTGTTGGTTTAGACTAGCACCCTTGAATAATATCTGTCATTTCACATATCAAGCTGATTCTACAATGCATAAAAATATCTTCATAGTCACAATCATCTAGTAAGCCACAGTGTGGGCTTGGGGGGTGCAGGGAAGCACACACAACACCCGGGATGTGGATGTCTGTTTCCTTTTCATATACTTTTCATGTACTTTTTACATATATGTATTTCTTTTTTTCTTTTTTTCTTTTTTTGAGATAGAGTCTCTCTCTGTCACTCAGGCTGGAGTACAGTGGTGTGATCTTGGCTCACTGCAACCTCTGCCTCCCAGGTTAAAGCAATTCTCCTGCCTCAGCCACCCGAGTAGTTGGGATTACATGTTCACACCACTACACCTGGCTAATTTTTGTATTTTTAGTATAGACAGGGTTTCGCCATGTTGGTCAGTCTGGTCTCAAACTCCTGACTTCAGGTGATCCGCCCACCTTGGCCTCCCAAAGTGCTGGGATTACAGGCATGAGCCACCATGCCCAGCACTTATATGCATTTCGTGTGTGTGTGTGTGTGATAGGGTCTCACTCTGTCGCCCAGGCTGGAGTGCAGTGGTGCAATTTCAGCTCATTTCAACCTCCACTTCCCAGGTTCAAGTGATCCTCCAGCCTTAGCCTCCCTCGTAGCTGCAACCACAGGTGCAAGCCACTGTGCCTGGCTGATTTTTGTATTTTTGTAGAGATGGGGTTTCAGCATGTTGCCCAGGCTAGTTTCTAACTCCTGACCTCAAAGAGACCCACCTGTCTTAGCCTCTCGAAGTGCTGGGATTACAGGAGTGAGGCACTGCACCCAGCCACATATATGTATTTCTTTATACAGTTGCCCGAAATTTTGGCAGGGAGCACGGATTTTTTCATTATAGTAATTATATAATGTCAGCTCTATGGGGGTATAATTTCATACAATAAAAGTCACCAATTTTAAGTGAACACTTTGTTGCGTTTTGACAATCGTATGCAGTCATATAAATAATCATCATAACAATCATAACCCAGAATGTTCCCTCCGGTTCTGCTTCATTAACTCAAAAAAGTTCTCTCCTGTTCCTTGGCAGTCAGTCTCCTCTCTCCACTATCAGCCCTGGCAAGCACTACTCTCTTTGTCGCTTTTGTTTTGAATTTTCCGAACTGCATGCAAATGGAATCTACGCTGGGCCTGGCTTCTTCCTAAACATACTATGTTGCCGTTGTTGTTGTTGTAAATACATGTGTTGGGTGAGTGAGGAGGCAACAGAAGTGGGAGAGATACCACTGTGCACAGCTGGTATAGGCTTGGCTATTGAATGCCACGCAGGGAGACACAGACACACAGACAGGACAGGCCAGGCAGCATTCTGGGGCCTGTAACACCCAGTTGATGGGTGAGAGGCAGCAGGAGGGCTGGAGGCACCCAGGCACCCTGGAGGATCCCTGGTCCGAGGTCTGAGGTCCCAGGTGGTGGTGGTGGTGGCAGCGGGGCTCAGCTCACATCATTCAGGGCCTTGCAGGCAGGCGAACTCGGGCAGCATGAAGGCTGTGTGGTGCACATCCAGGCTGTGGTATTTCAGCTGCATCTGCCCCACCTGCTGCTGTGTCGGGTGCTGCACGGGCTCCCAGACATGGGTGCCCATGTTCTGCCACACAGCATGAAGCCAGTCCGGCTGAAGGGGTAAATGGGGACCATGCAGTACGTGTAGCCCACCGTGGCAACTGGCAGAACTGCCGCATCTCCTTACGAGGTGCAGGTGCAGCCACGGGCGCTCTCCCTGGCAGCAGAGAATGCTGTCCTCCGTGAGGGCCACCTTCTTCCGCTGATAATAGGCTTCCATGAAGAGGCTTTTGGCAGGGCCCATGTGGTCTGAGAAGTCAGTGATCATATCAAAGGCATCCTGGTTCTGCTTCATTAACTCAAAACCATCACCCACATGAAGGGATGGGCTTTGGGCTGGGTGTGGTGGCTCACGCCCATAATCCCAGCACTTTGGGAGGCTGAGGTGGGCGGATCACCTGAGGTCAGGAGTTCGAGACTAGCCTGACCAACATGGAGAAACCCCGTCTCTACTAAAAATACAAAAAATTAGCCAGGCGTAGTGGCACATGCCTGTAATCCCAGCTACTGGGGAAACTGAGGCAGGAGACTCGCTTGAACTCAGAGGTAGAGGTTGCGGTGAGCCAAGATTGCACCATTGCATTCCAGCCTGAGTGACAAGAGAGAAACTCTGCCTCCAAAAAAAAAAAAAAAAAGGAAGAAGAACGGGGGGGAGGAGGAGAAGAAGAAGAAGGGTCAACTTTGATCTAGAGTAGCAATTGGCCATGCCTGGCAGGAACTTCTTAGAGACGTGGATGACATCCTTGTCAATGTCACACTGGACCATGCACTCCATGGAGAGGTGCTTTCCCCACCTCGTGCAAGACACCCATCTCTGCCCCCGATAATCAGCACCTTTCGTGGGTTGGGGTGGCTGCACAGCAGCAGGTTGACTGTCATCTCCTAGTAGGAGAACTCATCCCTCTCTGTGCCTGGGGTGATGACATCCAACACCAGCACATCGCTGTAGGTTTTACTGCAGAAGACAAGCATATTCTAGTAGTGCGAGCGCAAGTCATGGAGCAGAGACAAAGCCTGCCCGGACCACAGGCTGCACGCCTGGTGGAAGCATCCCTCAGGGATGGCAGCGAGGCCAGAGGCAGCAGGGCCACTGGAATCAGGCTCCATGGCGGGAAGGCAATGTGGGGCACGGACCTGGGACTACAGGCCACGTAGAGCCACAGCACACTGGAACCAACTGCATCATACTTTTGAACTCCATCCCTGTTACTTTTTTTTCTTTTTGAGACGGAGTCTCGCTCTTGTCTCCCAGGCTGGAGTGCAGTGGCTCAATCTTGGCTCAGGCAACCTTTACCTCCTGGGTTCAAGCAATTCTCCTGCCTCAGCCACCCAAGTAGCTGGGACTACAGGTGCGCACCACCACATCCAGCTAATTTTTTGTGTTTTAGTAGAGACGGGGTTTCACCATGTTGTCCAGGATGGTCTCGAGCTCCTGACCTCATGATCTGCCTGCCTCAACCTCCCAAAGTGCTGGGATTACAGGCGTGAGCCACCGCGCCCGGCCCAACCCTGTTACTTTTATTGGTAAATCATTTCTTTTGCATTGCTGTTGAGTAGTATCATATTCCATTGTAACTGCATACACTGATGTGTTTACCCATTCACTGGGTGATGCGCATTTGTGTTGTTTCATGATGAATAAAGCTGCTATGTGTGGACATATGTTTTCATTTCTTTTGGATAAATACTGAGGAGTGAGATCATTGGGTCAAACAGTAAGCGTGTATTTAACTTTAAAAGAAACTGTGAACTGTTTTTACAAAATGGTGATACCATTTGAACCACCACCAGTAATGTAGGAGTGTTCCGTCTGCTCCAAATGTTTGCCAACCCTTGGTGTTGTCAGTCTCTCTCAATTTAGCAATTCCACTGGGTGTGTCGTGCCATCACACGGTGATTTTACAAAGACGTTGAGCATCTTTCCACACGCTCAGCTGCCGCTCGAATATCTTCTTTGGTGAAATGTCTGCTCAGATCTTTCGTCCCTTTTTAATCAGTTTTTCCACTTCTCAACTTTGAGTTGGTCTCCGTAACGTCCACCACCAGATGTGACTTTCACTATTATGTTACATTGCAGAGCGAAAGGGACTCTCTAGATGTAATTAAGATTAAATTGGCAGCTGACTTTAAAATAGGAATATCATCCTGCATTATCCAGGTGGGCTCAAGATATTTATGTGAACCCTTAAACAGCAAAAAGGAACGTAGAGAGATTCAAAGCATGAGAAGGACCCCACCCACCATCGCTAGCATGAACATATGGAGGACCCCATGGAAAGCAAGAGAAAGAAATGAATTCTACCAACAACCGGTGAACTTGAAAGAGGCTGGCAGATACCTTGATGTTAGCCTGGTCAGACCCTCAGAGGAGCTCCCAGTCACAACACGTTGGAAAACCTGAGATGAGACATCATTGCTGCTTTAAGCCCCTACATTTGCAGCAATTTGTTACACAGCAGCAGAAAAGTCATATACCATCTTTTTATTAAAAGCAAAAAAAAAAAAGTTAAATTAAGAGATCCATAAATTTCAAGAAAAATGAGAGTGCATATTCCTACGTGGAACAGAAGTCTTTACACTCATGTGTTGCTGTGCAAACAAGACACACTTGTGTTGAAAAACTACAGCCAACTCCTTCCTGAACACACACCTCCTACCTGGCCCCCATGGGCATTTGAATTCGCGACTCAGTTTTTAGAGTTCCTGGAAACCAAATTCTCTTCCTCAGAGCCTCCCATCCCAGGAAGCCCAGGCCCCTCAGTTCTCAGGGAAGGTCCTGCTCACATTTTCCAGATGACATCATCCCCTCAGGAGCCAAGGCTCTATTTGGAGGTGTTTTCTTCCATTCTCTGTGTGTTTTGTTTTGCTTTGTGTTTTACCTTCTTAGACCCAGGAACCAGTCCAAGCAATGTGTGCTTCTCCAACGTGTTAACACGAACAGCCGCTTCCCAAACTGAAAAGGCACATGCTACCTTAATTACGTGGTTGCTATTGAAACACTTGAGTGATAGACAAAACCTTTCATGCGGGGACAAAATTAATTGTACACAAACAAGAGCACATTTCATCTCGAGTTAAAGTCTCCAACGTTGCCTTGGCAGAGAACTCTTTGGCCATTTCTCTCCTTTTCCTTTTGGTGTTAAGTCTCACCCCTTTTATGAGAGATTTTCTTGGCAAACAGGGCCAGGCTTCAAGGTCCCCAGAGGGTTTTGCTGTCACTTCCCTTTATTGATCATTCTGTGGCCTCTGTTGAAGCTTCATTGGCTCCCGCCCACCTTGAGCCATGGCCCTCCCACCCCAGCCCTGTCCCGTCCTAACGCAGTCCCCTCCCCTCAGCCTCTAAAGTGTAAAACTGTCCCAAGTCCGTAATTCCCTGCTCTCCCCAAGGCCGGCAGCAGTCCGAGGTAAGCGATTGATTAAACATGATGAATAACAGAGTGGAAGATGTGGCGTGGGGAAAGAGTTCACTTTAGCTGCAACTCTGAGATTTATTGCTGAGTGCCACAAATAATGAAATCATCAATCTTCCCTGAACTAAAAAAAGGAATCCACCATAGCAAGTTTGAAAAGGGCAGGGAGGGAATGTCCTGCCCCCTTGTTGCAGCGGCATAAGGCCTGGTTGCTCTGTGATCTTGCTGCCCAGCTAATCCAACCCAGGCACCCTGGAGACTATGCAGAGGGGACATCACTGACCTGTCACCTGCCCAGTTGCTCTGATCCTGAAACCCACTGACTCACTTACAGGAGGAGAGGATGGTCTTGAGTCTGTGAGATGTGTCACTGGCATGACAATGGTTGTTTTCTGGTTCACACGTCATCACAATAGCACAGTCCTTGGCCTGGGCCAGGAAGGCCTTTTTTTTTTTTTTTGGAGACAGAGTCTCACTCTGTTGCCCAGGTTGGAGTGCAATGGTGCAATCTTGGCTCACTGCCACCTCTGCCTTCTGGGTTCAAGCGATTCTCCTGCCTCAGCCTCCTGAGTGGCTGAGCTTACAGGCACACACCGCCACACCTAATTTTTGTATTTTTAGTAGAGATGGTGTTTCACTATGTTGGCCAGGCTGGTCTTGAACTCCTGACCTCATGATCCACCCTCCTCGACCTCCCAAAGCACTGGGTTACAGGAGTGAGCCACCGCACCCAGCCAGGAAAGGTGCATTTCAAGGCTTCCACACAGGGACATCTGCAGAAGGCTTCCTAAATGCGAGGTTGGCCAGGCCTGTGGAAACCTGCTCTTCTCCAACCCTTCTTCCCTCTAGCTGCTCATTAGCCCTGGACACTTTGGCAGCTGTGATCTGGGGTCCTTTCCACACATTTCACTGTCCTGGGTTGAACTGTGTCCCTTTCAAAATTCCTTTCTTGGAATCCTAACCTGCAGTACCTCAGAATGTGACCTTCTTTGCAGAGGTAATCAAAGTAAAATGAAGGCCAGGAGCAGTGGCTCACGCCTGCAATCCCAGCACTTTGGGAGGCTGAGGCAGGTGGATCACCTGAAGTCAGGAGTTCGAGACCAGCCTGGCCAACATGGTGAAACCCCACCTCTACTAAAAGTATAAAAAATTAGCCAGGCATGGTGGTGCGTACCTGTAATCCCAGCTACTCGGGAGGCTGAGGCTGCCTCCCAGGTTCAAGCAATTTTCCTGCCTCAGCCTCCTGAGTAGCTGGGACTACAGGCATGCGCCACCAAGCCCAGCTAATTTTTGTATTTTTAATAGAGACAGCATTTTTCCATGTTGGTCAGGCTGGTCTCAAACTCCTGACCTCAAGTGATCTGCCTGCCTCAGCCCCCCAAAGTGCTGGGATTACAGGCATGAGCCACTGTGCCTGGCCCATTTCTTTCTTCACAGCAAACTGAGCCCCATTAACTCGAAAGCCCACTGGCACCAAACTCAAATTTTTACACATCTGATTATCTTTAAGATAACCCAAAGAGATTTTTAGCCATTTACTGCCTGCCTGCTTTGCCTGACCTGCAAAACCTCACATGACAGTTCTTACTCATACATGAGATAGAAAGCCTTGTTGTTATAGGGCCCCCAAAATTTCCCTGCCCTTGGGAGCACCCTGACCCAGAGACTCCCTGGCAGGCTGCACTGCTGAGTGACATCACTTCGTCACACAAGACCCTGCCCCAGAGTTCCCTCCCTCCCTGGCTTCTGCTGCGAGGGACCTTCCCGGCTTGCAAACCTGTCAAAGTCCTGCCCAGTGACGCCAGTGTGTGCTACTGCCACCTCATGGTCAGGTTTTCCCCCTGATCAGCCCCTACATCCCTGGAACAAAGACAAATGGAATGGGCACGCCCTGGAACCCTGATGCAGAAGACCCAATGCTTCCCACCGCGCCACAGGCTGGAGGCATTAACCGAAGCAGGGGCCTCAACTCCTCCATGTCCAAGAGACCAGGAAATTCAGGTTTTAGCCGTCCAGCCTCTGCAGCCCCGGCAGAGGTGCCCACCCACAGCACTCATCACACACTGACCTCGGGCTGCAGCTTCTGCTTTCCTGACACAGGCCCCGTTCATTCCTGTACCGGGGTCCAAGGAAGCTTCCTCACATCTGCCACATGGTGAGGTCTGGGACACCAGCTGGGCTGCACTCTGATCCTCCAACTTCCTCTCCAGGGTCACTGACTATCCAGGACCGCCCAGAACTCACCAGTTTTAGCACTGATAGCCCCATGTCCCAGGAAACTCCTCAGTTCTGAGCCAAGGAGGATGGGTGGTCCCCATGCTCCTCTCCTGGCAGAGCCACCCCTACTTCTTCTGCATATGATTCCAGTGAACAAGGGTTCTTTGCTAAAAGTGACTGCAAATAATCAGTCTCCAGAACGCCCCCAGATGGAAAAGAACATTAGTTATGGTACAGGGTTTCCCAAAAGGAGGCACACATATCTCCAAAGATGAGTTGGGTCTTTCACAAATGAATGCTGCTTTTTTGTTTGTTTTTTTAAATAGAGATGGGCCCTCGCTGTGTTGTCGAGGCTGGTTTCGAACTCCTGGCCTGAAGTGATCCTCCTGCCTTGGTCTCCCAAAGTGCTGGGATGACAGGCATGAGCCACCATACCCAGCCTGTGCTGCTTATTTTAATAGTATAAGAGTACTTGGGCCCAGCGCAGTGGTTCACACCTATAATCCCAGCACTTTGGTAGTCTGAGGCAGTCAGATAACGAGGTCAGGAGATCGAGACCATCCTGACTAACACGGTGAAACCCTGTCTCTACTAAAAATACAAAATATTAGACAGGTACGGTGGCAGGCGCCTGTAGTCCCAGCTTCTCAGGAGACTGAGGCAGGGGAATCCCTTGCACCCAGGAGGCGGAGGTTGCAGTCAGCCAAGATCATGCCACTGCACTCCAGTCTGGGCGACAGAGCAAGACTCTGTCTCAAAAAAAAAAGTACTTGTACATTAGACAAAAATAAAACTAGCATATGAAACATGAATTTTAAAAATTTAATAATAGAAGAGATTGTATAACACAAATGATGAAAATCATGATAGTAGCTCAGGAATGTCTGAGGTTGAGAGCTCCGTTGCAATAGGAAAATCTGAGCCTGGGAGCCTATGGGCTGGTATAGGCACCCTTCCTTGGCACCTGCAGGCTATGTGACAGTGGACACGCTGCATGACCTTGGAATCCAGCTCCTCATGTGAAACATCATGAGGCTGTCGTGGTTCTGTGGGTTCTTCTCCCTCAAATGCAAAGACCAGTCAGGTCATGGATGCCAGGTGGGGGCCTGCACAGGCTGTCCCCCTGTTCCTGCTGCTGAGACCTCCTGGTGTGGCTCCAGACTTTTCCTCTCTACTCCTGGTCCCCAGCCCCTTCTGTGTTTGAAAACGCCCCACAGAGTCACCCACTAAGTCCCTGTTTGGATTGAGTTAGGTGTCTGCCACTTACAGCCAAAGGGCCCTAATGGATATAAATGGCTCTAAACCAGGGGTCCCCAACCCTCAGGCCACAGACCACTACTGGTCTGTGGACTCTTAGGAACCAGGCTGCATGGCGGGAGGTGAACGCCTGAGCTCCGCCTCCTGTCACATCAGCAGCAGCGCTAGATCCTCATAGGAGTGCAAACCCTGCTGTGAACTGCATGCGTGGGATCTCAGCTGCACACTCCTTATGAGAATCTAATGCCTGATGATCTGTCACTGTCTCCCCTCATCCCAAAATGAGATCCTCTAGTTGCAGGAAAACAGGCTCAGGGCTCCCACTGTTTCTGCATTATGGTGAGTTGCATAATGATTTCATTATATATTACAATGTAATCATGATAGAAATAAAGGGCACAATAAATGTACTGCACTTGAATCATCCCGAAACTATCCCTCCACCCCACCCCCAAGTCCATGGAAAAAAATATCCTCCACGAAACTGGTCCCTGGTACCAAAAAGTTGGGTACTGCTGCTCTAGACGGTCCCATCATCCTGCATCGTGTCCCAGATCACTTCCCTCTGGCCTTGCCGGCTGCACTTTTACACATCCTGGTCTTTCTCTCTCTTCCTGGGACCCCCTTTCTCACTCCCCCACCTTCCCTGCCCAGCCCGGCTCACGCGTCAGCTCCTCCTGGGAGACCTCCCTGACCTGCCTTCTCTGGGCCACATGGCACCTGCTCCCCTGGACAGGCTCACCTGCGGCCCTGCCTCCACTTGAACTGGCCGACCACAGCAGGGTCTGGGTGTTGTCACCTCACCCAGCCTGGGGCCAGAGAGACTGTGAGACCCTCCTTCCTCTGTGGACAGGGTGCTAGACACCCTGCTTGGACTCATTCATCCCCATAGGCACCATCTTTCTGTCTGAACTTCCATTTCCCCTGACAACAATGTCTTTGGGTTTGTAGCAAGCAGCCTGATCGTCTCCCGGCACATACCCAGCCACGGGATGACTCCACTGACACCTGTGGGCTTTTGCAGTACGCATCTCATGGGTTGAGGGGTGAACATCATGAGTGTGGGGCTCACTCAAGCTTTGTTTTCCACTGTGAGAACATTCTAGAGAAGGCCTAGAAGCTTTTGGCATCCGCCAACATACTCCTAATAATAAATTCATCAGAGCTAATAAGTCCCCATGTTTTGAGCATCTCCACAGGAACCGTGAAAAGTGACCTTGGATTTGCTCTTGACACCCTTCTCCCTCACATCATTTCCAACTGATCAGAAAATCCTGCCGGCTCTACTTTCAAAATCAGTCCTG
>CAUYLG010055777.1:0-21185 GCA_963573385.1 Cacajao melanocephalus | reverse complement strand
TTTTTTGAAAGAAAGGAAAAGAGAGGAAAGAAAGTGAGAGTGAAAGAAAGAAAAAAAAAGAATGTACGAGAGAAAGAAAGAGGAAGAAAAAGAGGGAGAGAGAACAGGATTCTTGTTTTCACAGGTTTAAATAAAATATTGGTTGGCTGCTTGTTTGTTATTTTCATCTCTTATTCCTTCCTGTCTCCATTGTAACATACTTTCTAATAGAAAAGATGGTTTCTGTAATAATAATTATGAATATAGTACTTAAAAGATTTTGAAGAGAATTTTGAAAATTCCAAAATAATTCTTCTTTGCAGTTTACCATTTTTGCATGAGCTGATGACTTTGCTATTTGTCATCATCTCTTCTTCCTCCAATCCCTTTTCTATATAGGTTTTTTCCTATTAGTTTACTAAAATTAATTTCTGTCTTAATAAAAGACATATGGCCAACAGGATGGTCTAGGTTTCTTTGAACACTTATCTTAGCTTTTCTTATATTTTGAATTATTTTGATAATTAGAAGAAGTACTATTTGTAAAAGAAGAAAGGAAATCTCATTTGTTTGATTTTGAGTGAACATTTTGGTTTATATTGATATTCCATTACTTATTTGTAAACATTCCATATATACGCCCACTTTTATTATCTACTTTTTAAGAAATTTTTGATTATGTATATTAACCATTTGTAAGGTTTCAAAATAGATCACATTTGAATGTTTAATGAAATTTTATAAACATTTACATTAATTTACATAAGAAAGTGACACGCCAAAACTTCTTACTCTCATATACTGGTGACACTTTGCCTATTCATTGAATAAACATTTTTGGGAGCTCCCCATGAGGCACTCTGGTAAGAAATGGAATATGTATTAGCCAATAATAAAGAGGAAGAAAGAGTCAGGGTAGGGCTGAATCTTAATAGAGCTTGGAAAAAATTCCATGTTGTCTTTTTTCTATCGAGAGAGCTCATTCTTTGTTCTTTTCTCTTTTCTCAAAGTTTTTATTTTTTTTTCCTTTAGAATCTTTGTGTGTGTTTGGGGTTGTGGCGTGAAAGGGTAGAAAACAACTTCCTTTCCTAATGTATTTTCCTGTTTATTACTGTATATTGATGTTATATCTAAGCAATAGTTGTTCATGCATTTAATGTTGGAATTTGCCACTATACTAAACACTGTTATTCACTCTAATAATTTTCCCAATTGATTCCATTGAGTTATAAAGATAAGCATAAGATCTGAAAACAATAGCTTTATCTACCATCAGCAGATAGTTCAAATTTGGCCTTTTCTTATTTTTTGGCACTAATTAAAGACTCCAAAATTATATACTTCTCTCAAATTTTAAGTCATTCATGCACAAAACTTTCTAAACCAACTGCCTTTTGAGCGATATTTTGACATTTTTCAGATTCTTACTTGGTTCATTTCCTGTTCAGGTTTCTAATTTAATTTTGAATCAATTCAAAAATTAACTCAAGAAATGAAAACATTCCATCTCATTATTATTTTATAATTTATTACTAATCATTTTATTCTATTTGAAAAATGGATATTATCTATGTATAATTTATAACAAGGATTTCTAAACTGTTGTAATGTGTGAATGTTAAGCAATTACAAAAAAAATAAAGTTTCTCTGATTAACAAATATTTGGGAAACCTGTGCTTGATCCAAGTATAAAATTTATTTTCTGAAGAATATTTGGAACAGGAATGTACATGTTAATAGATGCTTTTTGTTATTGTAGGGCAATGAAGGATTCTGGAAATTTATTTCATAAAAGAACTCTTATTGATGGGCATACCCTACACCAAACACTTTGAGGAATCCTAATGACCAAATATCCACTGATAACAGGTCACACAGCCAGCTCTACACTCTTGGTGATACCAGATTTCTCTCTCCTCTCTTTTTTTTCTCTCCTCTATCCTTCCTTCAGGTATTCTTTTTATGTTAAGTGTCCCATGAAGTAGCATGGAAATAAGATTTTTTTTTCTGGATTAAATGAGAGCACACAGTATTAATAATAGTTGATAGTTGCTGTGCTTTGGGAGTAATGTGGGGGGTGATAGTACAGAGAAGAGAAAGTAGGTTGAACTAAAGAAAGGCAATCATTTGGAGGGTTATTTCTCTTCTCTGAGGCTTTCTGTTTTTGTGCTCAAGAAATTCAGCATTATCAGTGTGATCCTCTCCTACCTTTCCTTGGGACAGCACAATCTCACTTTTTGAAAAATGAAAATTTCTCTGCTGCCTTGTAACATATTTGTGCAAATGAAGGAAGGCTGAAAATACAGAGCTGGAATATTTCCCAGATGTATTGTGGGGGAAAATTATATAAAATACAGTTCCACAGAACAAATTGTCAAAAATAAATTTTATACATTAAATAACTATAAGAATAATGATGGGGAAAAAGCCTTCATAAAATAAATGTACTGCTAATTATACTTCTGTAAAAGGCAACTTAAAAAATAAAGTGTGCTTAATTAAAAAAAAGCTGTACTCATCCACAGTCTCTATCAAATTCTTCCTCAGCAAATAAGTTCCAAAAAATTCATAATTTTCATACCAAGTCAAAATCCATTTATAACAAATCCTTGCAAATAGATTATAGTATTTTTTTATTTGAATCTGTATTTTATAATTAAAAGTCTCTCATAGTATTTAATATAATAGTAAGCAATCTCTTAGAAGTTGAAGACCAAAAAAAAGTGCTAATAATACATTCCATTCCTTACATACAATGAACTGATTTATAATTCTATTACTCCTTGTTCTCCACATGAAAAGGAAGGTGATTGATAGCTGATTGGTGGAGTGGAGTGAAAGGAGTTAACTTCCAGGACATAGGTACTGATGGTGAAGAGAAATATGTTCTTCATACCCCATAAGTAGTTCAACGTTTGGTACTGATAGATAATTATTTTTCCTTGATTTTTTTTTTTTTGACAGCCTCTTGCTGTTTTGCCCAGGCTGGAGTATAGTGGCATGATCTGGGCTCACTGCAACACTCCTGGGTTCAAGCAATTCTTGTGCCTCAGCCTCCGGAGTAGCTGGAACTATAGTCACCCACCACCACAACTGGCTATTTTTTTTTTTGTATTTTAGTAGAGACAGGGTTTCACCATGTTGCCCAGGGTAGTCCTGAACTGCTGACGTCAGGCAATCCACCTTCCTGTGACTCCCAAGTTCTAGGATTACAGGCATGAGCCATCGAGCCCAGCCTTGTCCTTGAATTTTGAACCCTCTACCATTTTAGACCCTTTTCAATTGAACTTCAGTTTTTACATTTTGTGTCTCAGAATTCAAGTTAAACCCACTACTTTCTTCAAACTAGGTTGGTTTTTTGTTTGTGTTTGTTTGCCTTTTCTTCCCATTTGCACTTTCATGCTATGTCTTTTTCCTCTTCTCAATTATTCACATTATTTTTTTCTGTCTTCTGAGACCTACCTAAAGTTTAAAATTCTCTGTAAAGGGATGCATATTCTAGAAGCCCAGTAAAAAAAGAAGCATTTGTGTGGTGGACATATCAGAGCCTGGCCACGTGAGAACACTACATTAGACCTGGCCACGTGAGAACACTACATTAGAACAATAAAAAGTGGATTCAAATCTTGTTTCCGTGAACAATTCAGTGATGTTGAGCAAAGAAACTAGTTCTGATCCTCAATTTTGCCATTTGATAATTGGGGATGCAAATAACTAGTACATTATCCACTGTTACTGCAGAGATGAAATTATATGTTTAAACAAAGGATATAAGAGTGACTAAGAAATGAATGTCATTATGCATATTTATCCACTATCTGTTAGGTACTTGGCAAACAGCAGGAACTTAACAAGTGTCATTCTCCTTTCCCCACCTCTGTTAATCTGAAGGAACCATGTCAAAATGTCATCTGATATGTATGTGTGTGTGTTCACACTCATGCTTCATAGCACCTGACCCAATATTATATACCGAATTTTCTCTATAAATATACTGTTAATGTTTGACTGATTCTCAAAATAAGATTTATTCAGCCAGGCGAGGTGGCTCACACCTGTAATCCCTGCACTTTGGGGAGGCCCAGGAGGCTGGATTACAAGGTCAGGAGTTCAAGACCAGCCTGGCCAAGATGGTGAAACCCCATCTCTACTAAAAATACAAAAAAATTAGCCTGGTATGGTGGTGGGCACCTGTAATCTCAGCTACTCGGGAGACTGAGGCAGAGAATTGCTTGAACCCGGGAGGCAGAGGTTGCAGTGAGACAAGATCACGCCATTGCACTCCAGCCTGGACAACAGAGCAAGACTCGGTCTCAAAAAAAAAAAAAAAAAAAAGATTTATTAACCCTTAAAAATGATACGGAAAATATAAAAACTAGAGAAAGTTAGAAATGGATCAAATATCCTAAGATTTGTGGCATATTCATTTATTTCTCCATATGTCTTACTGTAGACTCCTTTAGAACATATAAAAGATTGACACTATGTCTAAATATATTTAATCTCCAAAGCTCCAGTTGATTTTGGCTAAATAGGAGCAGCCAGTTTGGGTAAGTCTGAAGCCCCACTTGGGCTAAGGGCCCAGTTTTGCTAACAGTGCACATTCAGGGAACACTGTGAGCAATTCTATTTATCTAAGAGTTCAGCCTCGTGCTTGAGTTTGCAGGTGCAGCTGTAAATTTCAGGTGATTTACAGAGTGGGAAGCACACCAAATCTGAAATTATAATGGAGCTCAAGGCTCACAGCATCTTTTGTTAGATGCTCTGGTTTTATGATTTTGGGTGGGTGCCACCACATTTTTCTTCCAAGTGCAATAAAAAAATGATGCCATTCAAGCTGAAAAGCTTAACAACCACTTTACCTTTATTGAATCTGTAGCTAATGTACTGAAATAGCAGGGGTTTTGCTGCAAATGTAATTTGGGGTTTTGTCTGGGCATCTCTTCATTCCTTAAAATTGGGTTTGCATTGAGCACAAGTGAGTTACCTAAAAGATCTAAAGATAAAGACCCTGGCTTGACCTTACTTGTTGCTGACAGATGCCCACCTAGACCCAATGAGAAGAAAGCACAGGCTTAGCAATCATGGAGACTGTTCTTCTAGAAGCCATCTGCTAGACTAACTGTTGCTTTAGGTAATTGCTTGATCTCCCCAGGGCTCAATGTTCTTATTAATAATTTGACAAAGTTGGAGTGGATCATCTTCATGTTTCTTAAAGACCAGAAATATTCTCTTTTAAGGAAACTTGCATGCTTAGATTTTTAACTTATATTTGGTTTGTTTGTTTGACATTCTCTTTATGTACCTCTAAGAACATGTTCCCAAAGTAGCATTATCTTCCAGAGATGAGGTAAATTAAACACGGGTTTTTGATCCTGAACTATGCTAAAATTTTGACCCTATTTGCTTATCACACAGGAAACAATTACAAGCAAAGGGGAAGAAGGAAAAGCACTACTTTTATGATTCTTGAGTTTTAAAATAGTTCACTTTTACATAAGGTTGAATCATATTGCATGTGCATTAAAGACTCAAGGAAGCCTCATATTTTTCTAATTCTATTCAGATATAGCTAATGATTTTTGGGCTTTTACTATTGCTACTCAATGTGCTGGGAAATTTCACCTGCATTATAGAATGTGATTATCACAACAACCATACTGAAAATTGCACAATGAGAAAGTAAGAGTTGGATTCCAACTCAAAGCTTCAAATTCCAACCTAGCAGTCCTTCACGACATGTATTGTATGGAAACATGACTCTCGTTACCAGCAAGCATAAACTGAAGGTGTGATTCAGCTCACACTCCCACCATAATCAGAGCTTCCTTCCATCCTTGAAGCCATCTCTGTTTCCTAACATTGTCTTGCTTTCCTCTCAGACATTCTATAATCTCTTCTGACTATGCAAAATTTAGGCCAATGTAAAGATCCAAATAAAGTCCCAATTCCCATCAGTAACTGTAAATAAAATTTATAACAGATTTCATCTATTTACCTTTCTGAATATTTTAGTGAATTTTGCCTATATCACTCTTGGATTCATTTTGCCATTCTCTTATGTTATTATTTATTAAATTAGCATTTGCCTATACACTCCTTTTTATAAAATATTATTTTTCTGGCTATGTGGAACATTCATAGTAATTATTTACTAATCTGTTCATACAAAAATTTTCAACTTTCCTGGTCCTGAAATATGGAAATATGATAAGTACTCTTAACACTTTCAGAACTCAAAGTGTGGAGTGAGATATACAAACACGCAAAACAAAGACATTTAAAAACTACATCATCTAATTCAGGATTAAACTTGATTTAAATATTATTATCAGAACAGATGTGGAAAATAGCTTGTTTTTGGGATGGTAGGTTTAGATTACATATTAATGCAGAGGCTGGAAATTAATTGAAATGTAACCTTTCTTTCAGACAGGAAAGAATTTTAATATTAGAATAAAACGGTATACTCAAACATGCACAAGTATGGGTTATTCTGGGAAAAGGGTTTGATTCTGTGTACTGAGCAGGTAGAATAGAGAGAGATGAGACTCACTTTGTAACTTGGTACCTGTCAAAAATTTTATGCTATGCTGAAAAGTTTGGACTTGATATTGGGAGACATGATTTTTCAGTTTTGTTTTTTGGTTAGAGGTTTGATAAAATCACATTTGGTGTTAGATAACACTGGGTACAGTGTGAAGAATAAATTGGGGAGGGTCTATTGTCTCTAATATAGGTGTGGTGAAGAACGAGAGGTAAAAATTGATTCAAGAGATGTTCACAAAATATAATCAACAGAACTGAATTGAATTGAAATAGGCTCTTGGTCCCTCTAGATTGTTTTCCCTTTCTTTTTCTTTTCTTTTTTAATACAAGTCTGCCTTTATTTCAAGATCTAAATTGTTGAGAGCACCTGCCGCCATCTAAATAGAACTCAATTGCTTTCTTGCTGACTTTTTTTTAAAGAACAAATCGAATTCTGGTCCTTGCCCTTTAGAAGTTAGAGTTACCTTTGAATGAGAACACTGCTTAATTGTGGAAGATTTGTCTGGAAAATGATGCCCACAGATGTATTTAAAAGTTACCTCTCTATGCTACTACTTAAAATGGGCTAAATGGCAAATATGTGGATAGAAAAAAAATGTGCCAATCCCAGAAGAAGGATCTTCAAAATTGTATTTTAAACTCTCTTTTACAGTGTATATTAGGCATACAATATATCACAAAAGGTGTAAAAGTAAATTCCAAATTGTCATTTTCCAGAGGGCAAAGAAACAAAACATAGAGAATTGTGTTATTTTTCTGTAAGAACAAATGCAATTGCAGTACTACAGTAGATCCTACATCTTAACCTACCATGTGTGGTATCTAAGGGAATTTGTTCTCTCAATGCCAAAATGTTTGTTGCCTTTTCCTCCCAGTTGTGGATATTATTTAAAATTCATATGCATCTGCCTCTTCTCAAAATTTCAGATGCTCATGTTTCTGTTCCTTAAAGGTTTTTAATACTTAAGAAATCATTTATCATGGTCTCTTCCTTCAGTAGCAGCCACTCTGAGTTGGCAATCTTACAGAATTTATACTTCCCTTCTTTCCTGGCAACTAAGCCTTGATTTTGTTCAGAACTATGATTACTGTAATGCAGTAGTGGTAGAACATTATCCACTGCTGGAAATTTACTTTTGTAGTCTTCTGTGCAACTAACACATAGTCATATGATAATATGGGCCAATAAGAGGTTAGTATTATTATTATTTTAAAAGGCTTCTGGAAGGATTTTTGGCTGTCATACAGCTAGTATGCTGAGAATCTGCTTTACTTCCCCCTGAACAAATGTATAAATCTTTAAACAGAGTCATGATACCCACTGAAGTGGTAGTCATCTTTCAATCAGAAGTAACAAGCACAATGACCAAAATCCAAAACAATGAGGATGGCGCAACAAATGGAATAAAAACCTGAGTTCTGGGGTGTGAACATAAATTACTCTCTGAGGGCAAAAAACAAGCAAAAAAAAAAAAAAAACAAACAAACAGAAAAACCTGATTTGTAGCATTTGGCAATTTTAATGTGTAAATAGTGTAACTATAGTTGAATTTAAACTACCATTCACAGAACATCCAGTACACCATTGCTTGAGTCCCTCATGACATAAATGAGATACTGGGCTTGCTCTAGACTATCCACCTTACATGTCACTATTCACTTATTTTTAAAAATATTTACTGAACATTTACTATATGCCAGGAGCTCTCCAGGCATTTGGGATACATCATTGGACAAAGGGCAAGAAAGACCATCAACAATCAACGTAACACATAACTACATTATGTAATATTTTAAAAGTTGATAGTGTTATTGAAAAAAAAAACAGTAGAGCAGAGTAAGGAAGAGAATGATAATCTAGTGGCCAGAGGAGGCAAATCGTAGCAATAAATAAGAAGGTTCGGATAGGACACATTGAGTCAGTGACACTTGACCACAATTTTGAAAGAAAAGAAATGTTTCACTAATTGGATATCTGGGAGCGGAGCATTCCGGGCAGAGAGGACTCAAAGAGCAAAGGCTGTTGCTCAGGAGCCTCAACAACCTGCCTGTGGAGACGTCAGGAGCAATGTTAGCAAGGAAAAGGAGGAAAGGTAATTGGTACAAGATCATGGGATCTGCGTAAGCCACCAGTTGTTAAAGCAGTGAACAGTATTGATGAAATAACTAAAGAAAAGTTACTGATTCCTATCTAGGACAAAGATGGATAATTATGAATGCCCTGCCTTACAGAAAATCCTTCAACATGAAATCCAGAACCTGAGTTATTAAAAATTTTATAAATTTCTACTTTATTATAAAAGAAAACCTCCATTCTACATTTTTGCTTTATTTGATAAATAATAGAATCATATGAAACACTTCATAAAATTTCTGTTAAAACCAAACTGCAAAACATTCTGGGAATAGATTAGTGCTGGAGAAAATAGACTTCACTTATCCCAGTCTCTTTCTTTGCCTTCCACATTCTATTTAATGAAACCACCAAAAGTGTGTACAAAGTGAGATTATTTTTAATAAAAATTAAAATAAATACCAACATGCTAAAAATGTAAAAATATTTTCTGAAAGCGTATAATACAGATGAGTCTAGAGAGTGGGTCAGAGGGGATTAATTTAGAAGAAGAGAAATCACTGTCCTATGGGCATATTTCTCTATTGTATGGGACTATGAGAGCTTAATAATGAGATCTTCATTTGGGTGGAGGGTGGGGTGGTAGCTATAGAAAGCACAAATAATGCTGTTACTTGAAGGGTACAAAGCAATAGTACAACTCACTTAGATAAAGCCTACTCTGGAAGTTTTTTAAATGGGGAATTAAAATAAGCAATTTACAGAAAAATTAGAAATAGATTACAAGTCAGTCACTCTGGTATACAAATAAGTATAAATTGGCTGGGAGTGGTGGCTCATGCCTGTAATCCCAGCCCTCTGGGAGGCCAAGGCTGGCAGATCTCCTAAGGTCAGGAGTTTGACACTATCCTGGGCAACATGGTGAAACCCTGTCTCTACTAAAAATACAAATATTAGCTGGGCGTGGTGGCTGATGCCTGTAATCCCAGCTACTCGGGAGGCTGAGGCAGGAGAATTGCTTGAACCCAGGAGGCAGAGGTTTCAGTGAGCCGAGATCATGCCATTGTACTCCATACTGGGTGACAGAGTGAGACTCTGTTTCAAAAAAAAAAGTATAAATTTTGAAACAATATGAGGGTATTTTTATCAGTTTATGTATTTTCAGTTAACTGTATGTTGGATATAATATCCAATATGGGTGAAGTACATGTTAAGAAGATCTCTCATATAAGTGAATATAAAAACCAAAACAGGCCACTTATTGCTAAGGAATATTAGCCTACATGTATAAATATTAATAATACACATAGACCTTCATCTCAGATATTTGATTTCTAGGAATCTCAATTAAAGTATTTAATTCTGCTTTGTGTTTAAAATTTTCTCTATAAGGGTCGCCTTAATTGGAAAAAGAAGAAAACAATCTAAATGTTTAACTGATATTTAAGTTAATGCTTAAAATAAATTACTCCTTATCAATAATATGTTTTATTCCCATTAAAAATAGCACATATTAAATAACTTGAAAATATTTCCTTTCCCTTGTATATCATTAAATTAAATATGTGCTATGACCCTGTATATTGTTTTTGTAAAAAACAAAACAAAACAAAAACCTACTAAAAAAAAGATATGCAACAAGGTTTTGAATATTGGTAATATTTTGAGTGACTTTTACTTATTTGTTTTCTTGCTTTTCTCTTTCCTCCCCTCTAAGTTTTCAGAAATAAACATATATTTCTACTGTTGAAAAAAAACTAAAACGAAAAATTTACAGCAATGGTTTATCAAGTTAACAAAATAAATTTCTCTCTTAATGTTCTAGTACTTAAATATTTTCATTATTTTTTGAAATGCATTCAAAAATACAGTTGACCCTTGAACAACATAGCTTTGAACTATACCGATTTTCTTTCATGCCTGCCATCTTGAGACAGCATTACCACCCCCTCCTCCTCTTGCTCCTCCTCGGCCAACTCAACATGAAGATGACAAGGATGAAGACTTTTATGATGATGTACTTCTGGTTAATATATAGTAAAGATATATTCTCTTCTTTATGATTTTCTTAATAACATTTCCTTTTCTTTAGCTTATTTTGTTGTAAATACACAGTACATATTACATAGAAGATACAAATGTGTGTTATTTGACTGATTATGTTATCAGAAAGGCTTTGGTCAAGAGTAGGATTTTAGTAGTTAAGTTTTTGGGGAATCAAAAGTTACATATAGATTTTTGACTGTTCAGGGAATTGACAACACTAACCACCTCACTGTTCAAGAGTCAATTGTATTATAAATGGAAATTTGGGTTTTAAGACTGAAAATATACTACAGCATTATAGTTTTTTTTTTTTTTTTTTTTTTTTTGTATTTTAGTTACCAAATAAATGTCCTGCTTAATTGTTTAAATTGATAGTGGTGATTATTACTGTTTTGGCAACACAATTTTGTGTCAGCAGTTGTGCCTTTTTTTGGCTTTTATGAAAGTCTGCTTTTGTAAACATGTTTTAATTGATTCCTTTTAATTCCATAAAATTATGTTGATCTTTTCTAATAGGCAAATAGGCATTTACTTTAGGCATTACAAACTAGCAAAATGTCCCAACATTAAAAAAAAACTTACTTTTGAATAAAATGCAGAAAAGATAAGATCTAAATGAGCAACTGGGAAGTTTCCTCCAGCAGGTACTAAAGCGCAGCCTCAGGTAACTCTTGTCACTATTAGCAATCCTAAGATTTTATCGAAGTGCAATTTTTATATAACCATTGAAACAGTATATAAATAATGGTATATTTGAAAGAAAAAGAAAATGGGCAATCAATACCAATAATGATTAACTTTATATTTCAATTTGACTGAGTGACAGGATGCCCAAATATTCAGTTAAACATAATTCTGGGTGTTTCTATGAGGGTGTTTTTGAATGAGAATAACAATTCAATCTGTAAACAGAGTAAAGCAGGCTGCCCTGCCTAAGATAGCTAGGCCTCATCCAACCAGGTGAAGGCCTGAAAAGCCAAAAGGCTGACCCTCCCACAAGTAAGGGAGCATTCCTCCCACCTGACTGCTTTCAAACTGAGACATTGACTTTTTCCCACCCGAAGTCAAACTGAAACATTAGTTCTTCTGGCTGCAGCCTGCCAGCCTTCCAGTTGAAACTATATCACAGGTTCTCCTGCTTCTCAGGCCTTTGGATTCAGACTAGAACTATAACATCCCAGCTCTTCTAGGTGCTCAGTTTGTCAATACACCCTGAAGATCCTGGGACTTGTCAGTTCGTGTGTGTGTGTGTGTATACGTATGTGTGTGTGTGTGTGTGTGTATGATTTGTTTCTATGGGGAACTGAAATATGTAATGTCTATCCAATTTTGAAGGGTACTGCATTATTTTGCAGTAGGTAAAACAGCTTATTCACTGTAGAGGATTATTCTTTTAGTGATGATAGATGTACCAAATAATACATCAACATTTTACTTTGTAAACTGCTCTGTAATTGCAAACTGGTATTCTCTGAGAACTCTGAATCACAGGAAGATTGTGCTGGCCAGAGAATATGGATCTCTAGTACCTTAAATATTTTATTGTTGCAATTTTATAAATCTTTATTGTATTATTTTGACCTTAGTTTATTTCTAATTTAATTTACATGAGTCAACATTTTACATCCCCAAATCACTGTGGGATGCTGAATAGTTCAGAACTCTGGAACTTCAAACTCTGGTACATTCACCAAGAAAATATCTCCATCCAGGTGTCTGGATGGACAGTGTGTAGCTCTTCTGCAGTGGGCCATCTGCAGCTCTTCTCAGGGGATCCTTCAAACCCAACACACAGAAGAGTAACTGCTATTGAATTCACACTTAAAATATAGCAATATTTTCCAAATCAGTTCTCCATATTATCATCTTATTTGTACTTCATAAAAATATGACAAAGCAGAAAGGACTGAAAAGTATCATCTTTAACTTAGGAGTGGGTGGAGGATACTGGTTAAATACAAGGGTGTCGGAGTAGGAAAGAATGAGTCTGAATCCCAGCTTTGTCATTTACTGTTTTTTTTTTCCTGTAAGTTATATATTATCTTTTTCCTCAGTTCTCTATTCATAAAATAGAAAAAATAATACCACCTACTCATAAGTTTGTTTTGAGAAATGCAGTATATGACACCTGTTAAACACATTGGATAATGCCCAGATGTATTATATATTCAATGAATGAAAATTGTCATTTATATTAATAGTATTGCTTTTGAATGAAAAAATGATACACAGAGAAGTTAAATTGATGTGAAAGAAGCCAAGAGCTGGTTAATAGCATAGTTGAATTTAGAAGTCACTCTTTTAATTCCTGTAAACCTAGCATACAATATTTCTCTAACCTATAACAGTATGTGATTAAGTGCAAAATATATAGACAATAAAAAGTTACATAAAAGTTTGCATGGCATGGGCAATCATATACTCCATGTACTCTGCCTTTGAAAACCAATAATAATTCTAAATTTTACTTGAAGTTTCTTAGCTCTAAAACCTGTTTACTAGATAGAAATATTTTGTTATCTATCAGAAAAATCAGACAATATAAAATGTATACCCTGGTTTTGACCTGGACTTATTTGGTCTTAGTGGACATAAATATTCCAGTCTTATATACAGTTTATCTTTGAATATAAATTAATATATGGCTTCTTATTTGTAAATTGACCAGACTAAGTTGTTGAGTTTCAGCTAACTCT
This sequence comes from Cacajao melanocephalus, assembly GCA_963573385.1. Classification (NCBI taxonomy): domain Eukaryota; kingdom Metazoa; phylum Chordata; class Mammalia; order Primates; family Pitheciidae; genus Cacajao; species Cacajao melanocephalus. Next base: position 7,840 of record CAUYLG010055777.1, on the reverse strand, counting down.
GTAACAGAGTTATAGCCCCTAGAATGCAAAATATGTGGCATCAAAAGTACCATTTCTTTTCATTATGGGATATCACTTATCGCCCATGGGGGTCTTTCCCACTCAGTGCAGAAAGGCCTGGGAATTAATCTTAACACAATGCCTTAAGAAAACACACACAGAAAATAGGAGTGTCTTCAAGAGTTGAACAATGTTTGCCAAACATACAATATATTCTAACGACATCACAAAAGTATACTGTTCTCAGTCAGCCTAAACTGTTACATTACTATGGGTCTCATGATTTGGAGAAGATTGCAAAGACATGATACTTTGGCTAGCTCTTGGAAGATATTTAGAGTTTAGTTGGGCAACAAAGAGAAGTCTAAACACTCCATATTATTAATTTGATATTAGACGATATCTAAGAGTCACTAATGATAACAAATTAGCATGTCTACATGTGGAGCAGATCTACGTAGTTGGATAGAAAAACAGGATATTACTATTAAACTTTGTACAGATTATCTTAGAAAGTACCTTTCTTGGCTACAGTTATGCATACTATGATATTCCACCCCTTGTACCATGGGTTAGATGAAAGTTTGTCCTTCACTTAAAGAATTTTCGCGTGTGTGTGTGTGTGTGTGTGTGTGTGTGTGTATTGCTATGGGCTCTCTTAGGAGACCCCTATAGGAATAGAAGTTAGCTTAGTTTTTGGATTTTAAGACTGTTCTGTTTGTACCTTTTAATTTCTGTACAAGAGAAACAAGACTGTAAATTGATAAAAGGGAGATTTAAATAGTGACTTAAATACAACACATCTTTCTACAAACTCCAGAAATATAAATACAATTCCCCAAATTTAGAATACTGTGATTAAAAAGAGAGAATTAGAGAACAGAAGGAAAGAGATATTGAGTTGGTATGAATCAAGATTGAGTAAAAGACTTGTAAAATACATTGTAAATTTAAAAATGAAAGCATGGTATAAAAGGAAAGGCCTGGTGTTAATACCTCATAATATGGAAATACTAAGAACATATGAAAGAAAAATCAAGGTGGTTGACTAACACAGTGGTTAATCCAGGTTTTCTAGAGGAAATATTTTTTCTATTTTTTTTTCCTTTTTAGAATCAAAATAGAAAGATCTTATTTAGTATTTACTGGTGTTTTTGATAAATCATTTTGCCTCTTTAGGTTTCAATTTACTTATGTCTAAATTCAGACAAGTTCCATTACTTAAGGAATAAAGTTATTTCAGCCCTACCAATCTTAATAATCCAATGTTTTGATCAAATTTATGTTCTTTTTAGCCATTCTTGTATCTTAAAATTCCGGGAATGCAGAAGACCATAAAGCACGTGACATATCAGGCTAAAAGACTGCATTCTTTTTACTTTTTTTAAAAATTGAGTTACTAAGAATCTTTCTGCACATCAGCAATTGATTTGCTTTTTCTTCCCATATCTAACTACATCACTTACCTCCAGGAAGCATAGAATTGTTCCACTTCTCCATCAAAGTCATCTGGTTAATTCACAGTTTCAATTTCTTGCAGAGGCCTATTGCGGGTAATACTTTGGTTTCTGAGCTCAAGTATCAGTGCAGTCTTTTCAACAGCCATAATCTCTGTCCTTTCCTGAAAAATTCGCGTTGGTCTTTACTGCTCCTTAATCTTGACATAGGCATTGAAATATGCCAAGCTGATAGAATACTCACTTGCTTATTTGAGAAAAGTACTTTCTCATCTTTTTCTTTTTAGGTATCTTAATATAATGCAATGATCTAGATTCATCTGTAGCAAGAAAGTATTTTAGTGCTTATAACTTCAAACTAGAGCATGGCATGAAGATTTGAGTAAAGAAGCATTGAATTTCCCATGACATAAAGGAATGTCTGCTTTATCTTTAAACATATAATGACACTTATCTGAAGTAACACAGACATATATGGAAATAGAAAATACATCAACACTCCCTGTCGTTTTGTGGTCTTTGCAGGGCCCAAAGCAGCTAAATCAATGTTGGACCAAATAAGGCATTTGTTGCCTGAACTATTCTTTGTGGGGATTCTCAGGTTTGCATGCTTAGTACAAGTATATTTATATGGAGCCACAGTTTTAGGTGCTGGCTAATTTAGGCTCTTTTTTAAAAAATAAAGCAAGTGTTTTATTTTCACATTGCAATAAATTATAACACCTGTTTGTTGCATTATTTCAACTCCATTAAAATCAAGGACAACAGAACTATCACCTCTAATTTCCACAATGTTTGATACTATTTGATTCCTGTGCTTTCACGTTCTGGTGGTAGTGGTGCATAGTTCCCCTCGGGTGAGACCCTGTTCTAAGTGAGGACAGCTTGAATTAAATGACAATTCACAGCATCGCTCGGAAAATGCTATCTTCAAGACCCAGCAATCACTTTTTCTTTGCTATTTTTACCTACAATTGCTGTGAACTTTGTTCTTTTTTCAGAAAGGTGCATGAAAACAGTGCTAAAGCCAACTGTCACTTCTGAGGTGAGAATCAAATGTTGAGAAATGCTATTGTCTTGAAAAGATCACTCTGAAGGTCATTGCTCTGGACTAGACACAATCACAATAGATAGTAGCAGCAAGACCTTTCTGACTGAAAGAAAAAGAAGGTTGCACTTTGAGGAGAGGGAGGGAAATTATTGCGCGCACGCACGCGCACACACACACAAACACACACACACAGAGTGATATGCATAAAATAAGGCCATGATAATAGCAGAGGATGCTCTGTAAATGCAATTTCTCTGTTAAACTGAATTTTGTTGAATCAAGTTTAAACCATCTAAGAACTGAAGATGAGTATCTTATTCACATATATTTGTTGATTTTAAAGAAGAATTGGAGCTAAAGATACAGAAATGCAACTTTAATAAATGAAGACACCTCACTGACAAGATGTATTCTTATGTTTGCAGAAAGTCTCTTTGTTGGGGGGAAGATTCAAGATGGCCAAATAGGAACAGCTCCAGACTGCAGTTCCCAGCAAGCACAGTGCAGAGGGTGAGTGCTCACCGCATTTCCAAACAAGTTTTCACTGCCCACAGACCAGGAGATTCCCAGGCCAAAATGTGCCACAAGTTTTCAGTGCAGCGGTTTCAGCTGGTGCCCCAGTCAGTGCACAGAAATTCACACAAGTCTGGGCAGTGCCTGGGAGGCCTGGGAGACAGGGAGGTCCATTCAACTGAAAGGGAGGGGGCTGAGACAGGGAGCCAGGTGACCTGACTAGGAGGGTACCACCCCCACAAAACAAGCAATCTTGAATACTCTGGACTGAGAGTTTTGCAGCAAGAGCAGCTGGACCCAGGATTGTCCAGCTTATTTCGTAGAAGGATGTCCCTCACTACCAAGGCAGTCCGCCATTACCAAGGCAGTTCACAAGCAGCTGGGCAGAGGGCAGCTCAACAATGTCTCTGCTGGCAGACTGTGATTAGACTACTCCATACAGGGCAGGACATCTATGAAAAAAAAGCAGCAGCACAACAGGAACTTATAAATCGAGCCGACTTTCCTGGGTCGGAGCACCTGGGAAAAGAGGCGATTATGAGTTCAGCTGCAGTAGACTTAAAGGTACCTACCCAGCAGCTCTGCATGGAATAACAGAGCTCCTAGCACAGCACTTGAGCTTCTATAAGGGACAGACTGTCTCCTCAAGCAACTCCCCAAACCCTGTATACCCAAAGAGACACTTGATAAAGGAGAGCTCAGGCCAACATCTGGCGGGTACCCTTCTGGGATGAGGATAGCAGAGGAAGAAACCAGTGGCAACCCTTGCTGTTCTGCAGAGCCCATGGGTGATCCCCAGGTGAGTGGGGGCTGGAGTGGACCTCCAGTGGTCCTGCAGCAGTAGGGGCTGACTGTTAGAAGGAAAACTAATAAGCAGAAAGAAATAGCTTCAACATTAACAAAAAGGATGTCCACTCAGAGACCCAATCCAAAAGTCACCAACTACAAAGACCACAGGTAGATAAAGCCACTAAGATGGGAAGAAACCAGTGCACAAAGGATAAAACACCAAAAACCAGTATGCCTCTCCTCCTCCAAAGGATCACAACTCCTCACCATCTAGGGATCAAAGATGGATGGAGAATGAATCTGATGAATTGACAGAAACAGGCTTCAGAAGGTGGGTAATAACAAACTTCTCAGAGCTAAAAGAATATGTGCTAACCCAATGCAAAGAAACTAAGAACCTAGAAAAAAGGTTAGATGAGATGCTAACTAGAATAAATAGCTTAGAGAAGAATATAAATGACTTGAGGGAGCTGGAAAACACAGCACGAGAACTTCACGAAGCATACACAAGTTTCAATAGCCGAATCGACCAATCAGAAGAAAAGATATCAGAGATTGAAGATCAGCTCAATGAAATAAAATGAGAAGGCAAAACTAGCGAGAAAAGGGTGAAAAGAAATGAACAAAGCCTCCGAGAAATATGGGATTACGTGAAAAGACCTAATCTACTTTGATAGGTGTTCCTGAATGTGACGGAGAGAATGAATCCAAGCTGGAAAACACTCTTCAGGATATTATCCAGGAGAACTTCCCCAACCTAGCAAGGCAGGCCAACATTCAAGTCCAGGAAATACAGAGAACAACACAAAGATATTCCTCAAGAAGAGCAATCTCAAGGAACATAATCATCAAATTCACCAGGGTTGAAATGAAGGAAAAAATGCTAAGGGCAGCAAGACAGAAAGGTTAGGGTTACCCACAAAGGGAAGCCCATCAGACTCACAGCGGATATCTCAGCAGAAACCCTACAAGCCAGAAGAGAGTGGGGGCCAATTTTCAGCATCCTTAAAGAAAAGACCTTTCAACCTAGAATGTGATATCCAGCCAAACTAAGCTTCATAAGCAAAGGAGAAAGAAAATCCTTTATGGACAAGCAATTGCTGAGAGATTTCATCACCCCCAGGCTCGCCTTACAAGAGCTCCTGAAAGAAGCACTAAACAAGGAAAGGAACAATCAGTTCCAGCCAATCCAAAAATGCACCAAATGGTAAAGACCATTGACACAGTGAAGAAAATGTGTCAACTAATGGGCAAAACAACCAGCTAGTATCAAAATGGCAGGATCAAATTCACACATAACAATATTAACCTTAAATGTAAATGGACTAAATGCCCCAATCAAAAGACATAGACTGGCAAATTGGATAAAAACTCAAATCCCATCGGTGTGCTGTATTCAGGAAACCCATCTCACGTGCAAGGACACACATAGGATAAAAATGAAGCATGGGTGGAAGATTAATCAAGCATATGTAGAGCAAAAAAAGATAAAGGCAGGAGTTGCAATCCTAGATTATGATAAAATGGTCTTTAAACCAACAAAGATCAAAAGAGACAAAAAAGGGCATTACATAAAGGTAAAAGGATCAATGCATCAAGAACTAATGATCCTAAATGTATATGCACCCAATACAGGAGCTCCCAGGTACATAAAGCAAGTTCGTAACAACCTACAAAGAGACTTAGACTCCCACACAATAATAGTGGCAAACTTTAACATTCCACTGTCAAAATTAGACAGATTGAGACAGAAAATTAACAAGGATATCCAGGACTTGAACTCAGATGTAGACCAAGTGGACCTAATAGACATCTACAGAAATCTCCACCCCAAATCCACAGAATATACATTCTTCTCAGCACCGCATTGCACCTACTCAAAAACTGACTGCATAATTGGAAGTATATCACTCCTCAGCAAATGCAAAAGAATGGAAATCATAACAAACAGTCTCTCAGACCACAGGGCAATCAAATTGGAATTCAGAATTAAGAAACTAACTCAAAACCATACAGCTTCGTGGAAATTGAACAACTGGCTCCTGAATGTCGACTGGGTAAACAATGAAATGAAGGCAGAAATAAAGACGTTCTTTGAAACCAGTGAGAATGAAGACACAACATACCAGAATCTCTGGGACACATTTAAAGCAGTGTCTAGTGGGAAATGTATAGCAATAAATGCCCACCAGAGAAGTGAGGAAAGATCTAAAATCGACACCGTATCATCAAAATTGAAAGAATTAGAGGAGCAAATCAAAAGAACTCAAAAGCTAGCAGAAGACAAGAAATAACTAAGATCAGAGCAGAACTGAAGGAGATAGAGACACAAAAAATCCTTCAAAAAATCAATAAATCCAGGAGCTGGTTTTTTGAAAAGATCAACAAAATAGACAGACTGCTATCCAGATTAATAAAAAAGAAAAGGGAGAAGAATGAAATAGATGCAATAAAAAACATAAAGGGTATATCACCACTGATGCCACAGAAATACAAACTACAATCAGAGATTACTACAAACAACTCTATGCACATAAACCAGTAAACCTGGAAGAAATGGATAAATTCCTGGACAATCGCACCCTCCCAAGCCTAAACTAGGAAGAAGTTGAAACATTGAACAGGCCAATAACAAGGGCTGAAGTTGCGGCAGCAATTAATAGCCTACCAATCAAAAAACATCCAGGTCCAGATGGGTTCACAGCCAAATTCTACCAGATGTACAAAGAGGAGCTGGTATCAATCCTTCCAAAACTATTCCAAACAATACAAAAAGAGTGAATCCTATCATTTTATGAGACCAACATCATCCTGATATAAAAACCCAGCAGAGACTCAACATAAAAAAAAAAAAAAACTTCAGGCCAATATCCATGATGAACATAGATGCAAAAATCTTCAATAAAATACTGGCAAACTGAATACAACAGCATATCAAAAAGCGTATCCATAACAATCAAGTAGGCTTCATCCTGGGGATGCAAGGCTGATTCAGCATACACAAGTCTATAAACGTAATCCACCACATAAACAGAACAAAAGAAAAAAAACCACATGATTTTCTCAATAGATGCAGAGAAGGCCTTCGACAAAATTCAACAACCATTTATGCTAAAAACTCTCAATAAACTAGGTATCGAAGAAAGATATCTCAAAAAGATAAAAGCTATTTATGACAAACCTACAGCCAGTATCATACTGAATTGGCAAAAACTGGAAGCAATCCCTTTGAAATCTGGCACTAGACAAGGATGCCCTCTCTCACCACTCCTATTCAATATAGTATTGGAAGTTCTAGCCAGGGTAATTAGGCAAGAAAAAATAATAAAATATATTCAATTAGGGAAAGAGGAAGTCAAATTGTGTCTATTTGCAGATGACATGACTGTATATTTAGAAGACCCTATCATCTCAGCCCAGAATCTCCTTAAACTGACAAGCATCTTCAGCAAAGTCTCAGCATACAAAATCAATGTGCAGAAATCACAAGCATTTCTATACACCAATAACAAACTCACAGAGAGCAAAATCAAAAGCAAACTCCTATTCACAATTGCTACAAAGAGAATAAAATACCTAGGAATACAACTAACAAAGGATATAAAGGACTTCTTCAAGGAGAACTACAAACCGCTGCTCAACGAAATAAAAGAGGACATAAACAAATGGAGAAACATTACATGCTCATGGTTAGGAAGTATCAATATTGTGAAAATGGCCATACTGTCCAAAGTAATTTATAGATTCAATGCTATCCCCATCAAGCTACCAATGACCTTCTACACAGAACTGGAAAAATCCACCTTAAACTTCATATGGTACCAAAAGAGAGCCCACATAGCCAAAATAATCCTAAGCAAAAAGAACAAAGCCGGAGGTATCACGCTTTCTGATTTCAAACTATACTACAAGGCTACATTAATAGTTAGTATTATTAAGCTGTTAGTAGAAAATCCTGTTTCTCACCCACACATTTTGTTTGTTTAATATGGGTCCTCAGCTTTGCCTGTACTAATTCTGAAAGAGGGAA